>JABCJV010000090.1:0-19126 GCA_013184325.1 Fusarium luffae | reverse complement strand
CCCCAGAAGTGTGAAAAGGGTCTTTACTTACCCAAAGTAAGCCTGGTTCTCGGATACGATATCAGTCATCGTAACAAGATTGTTGCTGGTGCCAAATGCAATAGAGGCCAGGTTGTGCAAGACAAGAAACAGGTGCTGTCTCATAAAAACAAACTTGTGCTTCTTGCGAGATGGATTGTGGTTTCACAAAGTCAAATTCGGTTGTTAGACAAACATTGGATCTGTGACCTGTCCAGTTGGGCCATCTTATACAAACTGGAGCGGGGAGTTTTCGGGCAGTTACGTCGTGTCGCAGACTTATGAGCATTGGATATCTCCGCGATCCAACTTGGAGGGGAAGAAATGGCCCCGCATCTGAAGTCCCCGAGAGTACGGATACAGATACTGTAAACAAAATAACAGAACCATTACCATGCCCCTGCCCTTAGAGGTAGGTAGTTGTAGGTGGTTTCATAAGCGCTGTACCTGCACCCATTCGTAGCCGGAATCGATAGGATATCGATCAGGTCTCTCAACTTCCATGTCATGTAATGAATTGTGCAACACAGTCCTCTTCTCTACAGCCCATAACTCAATCAATTGACTGGATACAGTGACGACTGGCTCAGATCACAATCAAGTTGCGAATAATCCTTACGGATGCACGAGCGCGCCGGTCCGCCAACGGTTGGTGCATGGGACGGCACAAATAGTACCGGTACCTGTGTAAATGCAACCACCCAGACTGTCACATCCGGGTGTAGCCGTACATATGTCGTTTGCGTATCCGTACAGCGACCGGCGCGTTGATTTCATGAGGGATAGAGATAGAGCCCTGGTGTGCGCAAAGCCGAGGGGGTTCATCGTGCTCAGCCTTGATCGCCGAATCTGCAAGGGATAATTTCAACACCATTGTAGTAATACTGAGTAGCTAACAGCAAAGCAAGTGAGCGAGGTGGTCATGTTGAGCTTAAATCAAGGACTTTACTTGGAGGTTACTTGAGAACAAGAATTGCCGCCGCATGAGTCTTGTCGTCCATATCGTCACCATGGTCATATCACAGCGCTCAGGTTCCAACAATTTCAGAATTACAGTGACCGCTAGCTCGTCAGCATTCGGCACTGCCTTCTATCTGGTAGCACCGGATACCTGTCGAGCCCCTAAGCGTGGGTTCAAACTCACGGGGGCTGGCTCAGACTATGAATATGCCGTGCAGATATTGAGAGCGCACTTCTCAGGTCGAGTAGTAGGGTACGCTCAACAAAGCAAACAAGCATGAATTTGGGGCGTGTTTTCGCGCAAGGGGGCCGGCCTCACCTTACAATAAATGGTACTCTAAGCAAGGCCAACGCGCACTCTTCAGCCTGCAGGCTGCCGTGCATGGAGGCGAGGTCTCGTGGTGCGCAAGACCGAGTACCCGTACACAGCATTGCACTTGCTTTTTGCAGTCTTGATCTGGGACGCCATGGATGGGAAGCATCTTGTTCCAATGCTTTTGGATCAGATTTTGTCATAAGATGAGATGTTTTTAACATGGAAGTCGCAGCAAGACCGTGAACTGATGCACAAGAATACCTAAGTTAATTACGGATAATGAAAGGACATTCTTGTCTGCCGACCAGGGGTCCCAACAAGGGGCTGGCTGACGGCGGGTTCTCTTCCAGTATTGGAAAAGAAATCGGCTCATGTGCATACCCCCGTATAGAAATTCGCACTGTACAGCAGATGCCGTATGTACTAAGGTACGGTACATTCCATACGATACATGTACGGATAGGTACGGAGTTACTTGGTTGGCGGCGTAGGATGACATGCATGGAGCCCGGGATGGCGCAAGGTGACCAGCGACCGTGCCGCGCCGTAAAATTGCGACGTGGCAGGCTTTGATGGATGGACTCAACTGCAACTGCTGTTAATCCTTACAAGGCCCAAGTTTGAAAACTGGTAATTAGTTTTGTTGCTTGTTGCTTTTATTCTTCTTTTTCTATTTCTTTTCCTCTTTCTTTTTCTTGTTCATTTTTTGGCCTCCCTCGCTAAATCTGAATGAAAACTCGCGTTCTACATACAGTGCTTTTTGCGGCCCGGGAGCCAGAGCCATACGTTTGGGACACGCCAAGTTTGATCCAAATCAAGAAAAATATGACTGATCAGGTCATGTACGTGGCTTTTGTTTCTCCTCCTCCTTTTCTTTTTCTTTTTTCTTCCTTTTCTGCTTTTCCTTTTCTTTGATAGACCCCCCCTTCACATCAATGTCGCAAGTCGACGGGCAATAAAATGACACGGTAACCTCGCCTGTCTCATTAAGGTATGGCGGCCCGACTATTAAAGCCACGGCACCCGAGTAAAACTGGGACTGAAAGCGGGAGACATGCAGCCTACCCGAGCCCGCAGGGGTCTTCCGCATGAGCTTTGTCTCACGTGACTGTAGTTCGACGTGTGCGATTGGCGGACCGGGCCTTGCCTGAGCCGGCCAATCAAGGTGGGCCCCTGGGATGGAGTTGAGATTATGACAAGCGAGCATGGCGTGTGTGCAAGTGGTGCAAGCGGTGCAAGCAGCCGTCATGTCAATCTTGACATCAACCAACCCCAGGTTTTCTGGTTAATACAAACAGCCTGTACGGATGCGTGGTGGTTATACAGTACTGCGGCATCGTGGTGTGTAGTATTGTAAATTGTACTGTATTTGTGAGCGTCATGTAATCCATTTTGGTTGCAGTGCCAGGCCCGCTCCCTTGTCCATGTTACGTAGTACAGTACATTGCTGTGCTGTGCTGTGCTGTACTGTGCTGAGGGGGAAAGAAAAATGGTCTCAAGTGTTGGTTTTATTTTTCTTCTCTTTCTTTTCTTCTTTCTGCTGTGCGTATCAAACAACTGTCTCGTAGGTCAGGTCAACATTGGCCATCTATCTTGCTTTGGCCTGCCTACCTAACGTGTGGTGGTGAGGTATGCATCGCATCAATCAATGACTTGGCCGTGTACCAAGCTTGCATGGGAAGCCGTCAAAACATCGCTTTAATTCCTCTCGAGGTCATCATCCCTTTTCCTCGCCAGTCAATTCCTTCATTATGTCCCCAGCTGCTAAGGAAATTGCACAATATTGCTTCCGCAGCTGAATTACCTGGGACTGTTGATTTGATATAACGTCCCAGT
Source organism: Fusarium luffae (assembly GCA_013184325.1). NCBI lineage: Eukaryota > Fungi > Ascomycota > Sordariomycetes > Hypocreales > Nectriaceae > Fusarium > Fusarium luffae. The sequence goes on along the minus strand of JABCJV010000090.1, from coordinate 15,996 downwards.
GTCGCTCCTCTGTAGCTGCAAGTCACGACAGTTCAGGGCGGTCGGGAGCCATCGCTCGGTTCGGTAGCAAAACAGCCTAGACCTTGATCGTGGAGAATCTTGGTAGGTATAGGTAGTATATGGTATCTGTGACTTCATAGGACGAGGCGTTGTAATTTTGCACAGGTGGAGAAAAGAAGAAGAACAGGAAACCACAGGAAGAAAGGAAAAGAGGAAGAAGCACGAAAAAGCACGAAAAAGCACGAAAAAGCCCATTTCACATTAGGTACCTACCTAGGCAAAGCAGAGAGAATGAAATACCATTGTCAAATACGCGAATGCGGAGAAAGTGGCAGGCGCAGAACTCACAAAGAGGAATCAAATGAAAAAGATATTTGCCAAGAGGGTTAGAACATCCGCGGCAAATGCTGTGCAGAGAAATTCATCCCAGTGAACAATCGGTAGGTGGTAGTCGGCGTAGAAATCAAACGTTCTTTCCTAAATTGTTACTCCCACTACGGACGGGCAGGCACGATTCTCTACCTCCAGCTACCTTAGTAGGTAAGTACGAACCTGCACTGAGACCCCTAACATCAGAATCTAAGAAAAAGTGAGCTTAAGAGATAAATAATTTGGTCACTTTATGCAAGTTCAAAGCAACAGCCAGGCTACTTTATTTTCGCGCCCAAGCTGCAGAGAACACTTTTTCTGCCATGACCTTGGCAGCTAGGTCCGTCCTCCGTCAGCCTCCCCCTCCCACACCTATGCCAACTTACTAATATTGCAACTGTCATGTATCTAATTTTTTGTTACACTCCTCGAGCTATCCAGAACCTCAATTGCCTCCCTATCTTCGCGGGCTGCAGCGTCACGCTTTGCTCAGTTGCGTACGGGTTTGTGGTCCTTCGCCGTTCTTTCTGGACCCAAAAGTTGCCAACAGAATGCAACGATGGCGATCAGCCATGGATGTACCCCCAAGTTAAACGCGGTATATTATCCATTCCATTGCCAGTATCTATCTTGTCGTGTTCTTGGAAAGGCTCTGGATGCGGGAGTCTGCGCAATGTGACTTGTCAATGTCCGACCACTTCGACACTCCCTGTCGCTGCAGCTCGTCTTGGTCATGTGAGTGCTTACCTATGCAGAGATCAGAAACACCAAGGGGAGCAGATCGCCGTATGCAGTCTTCTTACAATGGTCATACAGGCCCTACGACTGGTCATCAAGTACAGAACCACTCACCGCTTGGGGGTTCTTCACTTCAATGACGGATACAGAGACCGTTTTTAGTTACTTGACGTTCGGCCGATCTCTGATCACCTTTGGGGACACCAGAACGAACAGACTGGCGAGCATAAAGGCTGGGGTTTGATAGGCCCGTTTGCGCTACATTACAGTACCTCTCGCGAGCTGGGGCATGTTCTCAGACAGGGGTTTCAACAGCTCCGCTCGACTGAGCTCACAGTTCAGGTTGGGAGTACACAACTCCATAGCGACAACGCCTTCCTCTTGATCCTCGTATGGCCAAAGACAGGGGTTCTGAGAGTGTTTACAAAATGATCACAACTCATCGCAGTACGTAGGTCGTGCCGGTGGACGCAGGTATGCAAACATTGACTTCTACTTCCAGATAGTTGCGTCGTGTCAATGCACACCCTGCCCCCTACACTACACATCGCCAGGATCTATTAGCGCATCAGACTTGCTGCAGGCTGAGCATCAACTCTGGGCGACTGGCATACGGTGGACTGCTAGAATTCCAGAGCATACGACAAGGCTGGATACATAACGCCCCCTGAGGAGGCATATTGCAACCAAGCTTTGTCCCATGTCAGCAATTCATTATCGATGGGTCGCATCTCTCACCAGACAACAGGCTGCCGAGCTGCAGCTCCTACCCATTCGAGGAGGTCCTGGATTCTTTTCACGTGAAGCATACTTGACGCGGCTTGCCGGGTTGGCCAAAATTATCTCCCTTCAAACCCCTTCCCTTCCTGGGCGGGATAGCCCTTGCGGCCCGACGCGCACCTAGAAGCCGCATGCCCCGTATGGCTCAGACCACCCAAGGCCCACCAGCAAACAGCCAATGCGTCAGCTTAAGCGCTCCTCGCCAGCCATGTTAAACCGCATTATGAAGCGTGTAACCCGTCTCTTGCTTACCGACAATTGAATCGGGAACTTGCAGCTCGCACCCATGGTCGGTTGAAATGGACGAGAACATCTAGCTGGCCTGGATCGTCGCTCATCGGTTTTCATCTACCATCACGACCGACTGATAGGTGATGATACGACAGTCATCCTCCCCATGCACTTCAACCCTATTGCTACAGGCAAGAGTGGCCAGCGATTGTCCACGTACGCTGGAAAATTTAGCCGAGTTTGTCAATGTCCCGCGGCCTTTTCGATGTCAAAAACAAATGCATGGATTATCAGCAACGACGGTGACCAACATAAAAGCTCCCTACTCTTGTCTAGCGGTCAACAACCCAGTTATGGCAAAGGCTGCGTGTCTCCATCCCAGCCAGCACAGCCTACCAACCACCAACAATGAATGTGTGGGTTTCGGACATCCTGCACGTATCGAAGATGCATATCGTCCTGCACGAGCAAGCGAAAGCGTAACATCGTGCATCGCTGGCTGGCATTGTTCGACAAGGTTATCATTAAAAAAAATCGCACAATTGGCGAATAGGGAGAGCGGACTATGTGATGAAGGAGGGTTTGGGCGTACATAGTACACGGGACGGGAGGAGCCTTCTCTGTGGACGGCCTGAGTATGACCAGGCCACGCTGGCGTGGCGGGTTCCTGTTTCCAGAACCCCAATCCCCCAGCCGTGCTTAACGAGTGTTTTAGGCTTTTGGCCTTCTGAGCATCATGGATACCACCAGTCTGACGCAAGCGACCTGCTAGCCCATCCCCTCCCATGACCCTGATGTTCAATGTTGCTACTCTGTACGAAGGATGCAATTGCCCTGCAGTCGCATCCCGCTTTGTCTCCAGTCATTTGTTCCACCAGCCGTGGCAGCAGTTTTCAGCTGATGAGTGCCCGTAGACTTATTCGAAAGATCCGCAAGCGCAGCTTTCACGAATACACCCCCTTCAAGAACAGACTTTCATTGCTCAAAGCTAAAGAAGCCCCAAGGGCCGCCGCTCCCGTGCCTTGGATGTGGCTAGGGATGAAGAGAACCCTTGAGGCTCTGATTGGTTGGGCGTAATTTGCTGGAACAAGCACCGTCCCTGATAGCGCCAAAATCCCATTCCGGTTTCCAGAGAACCGGAGCCTACTCCACAGTGAGCGTTCGTGACACGCAACGGGCTACGGGTGATGGAGACACATAACGATCCAGCATCCAACTATTCGGTGTGGTCTGGTGACCAACTGACCAATAGCTGGGTTTAACCCCAGGCTTGTCATGACAGGAGATTCGACCTGTCGGTCTGCATCCCATTACAGTATTTCTTTAGGTTAGCCGTCGACTCCGGAATCGGAATGAGCAGTCAGCCAGTTTACCATGGATGCCATCCACAATACTCGCTTATTCCCAGCCGGCATAATGAACAAACAAGGTCGTTCCAAAAGCAACACATATGGTCATCCGCAACAAATTCTAACGTGGCGGTAATGTTACTAGTGACTTCTCCGTCCAGCTCGTCCCTCTTTTTTTGTCGAGGTCAGGGTGGCAGCTAATTACCCTGTGTGCCTACTAAACTTATCAGGGATCAGCAACTCTTTCTTTTTAGTTCCCAACAATCGGAATGCCTCCAACGCAGTCAAATGTGTCCAAATCGCCAACTCGAAGTTCAGTAGAGCCCAGTCTGGATACCCATATAAGAATGCTTTCACACAAAGTCGAGACTAGATATCCATGAATGTTTAGAGTAGCACACCAATCAATGTCTTCGGTTGGCTTGACCCTCGGTTTTTCTCTAATGAAGAATTCTGCTCCATGTGGAGGCTGCAAGACACAAATCGAAAATAGACGTGAACCACGAGGGGAGAAATTGCCCGCTAGGCGAGGGAAAACAATGCTGAGGGCTTCTGCCCCGTGTGCCGTGTGTCATACTCATTGCCATTGCGCGATCTACCGACTGTAGCAAAGTGCAAGGCACCCGTTCTGCTGGGATTGTCTGAAAAGATACTGTGCGCTTTCTTGTGCCTGACTGGTCGTTGATTTCAAGCCAAGTATGGCGCCGATAAGTGAGCATGGAGCTGAATGTCGTCGGCCTGCATGAGTCGTCTTGCTTATGTGGATGCTCGTCACTCGGAGGGGCCTGTCAAGGAGTGGTACCAAGCCCAAAAAGGTATAGAAGCAAAGACATCGAGGGCACAGTCGATGGTGCTAGCAGACTGGTCAACCGCTTACTGGCTAGTGAGGACAGATGCCTCGTGTATGGGTAGGGGTCTACAGTGCGTTTGGTTGTCAAGTCCGGCGCTATCTTGAGAGTTGCGGGTTGAACCGCACTGCATCTGTACCGATACTGATGAATATTGCACGTAGATAATCGGCTCCTGGTGGAGTGAACGACGACCAATATCTTAGTGCTTTGTCAAGTGCCATGAGAGGTTGCTATACCTCAGTGAATTCAATGTTTATTACCTTGGTCGTCGCCAAGCTTCTCCTGACAGTAATGTCAAGATGCAGTTTTGGTAACTTTGGGCAATGCAGGGTAACCCGATATACACCGCGATTTACATGTATATGTATTCCCCTTTCGAGACAACCCGGTGCGCGAGCGTTTTTGCATGACAGATCCGACTCAGGTGAGCACTGCTGCAGCATGTGGAGTGGTCGCTTTCAAGGCTGTACATATGTCTGTTGATGGTGCATTCCCTCGGAGTAACGAGTACTTGGCAGTGAGACGCCCGGGCACATAGTGAGACCGTGGTCTACCAGAACCAAATTGGATATCAATATACAGATATCTGCGGCAACTGTGAGTGACATGGAGCGACTTTAACAAAATCAGCGAAACAGAAAGTCACCGCAAGTGATGTTGTACGAATGGTAGAACGTCTCGTGAGATATAGCAAGCTCGCTGTGCATAAGAGCAGAGCCATCGCTACTATGTAGTGGTTTTCACTTCAAATTGTAAGTGATATCGAGAATTTATGCTGCATCACGGATAGCCGCATAGCGCTACATGATAACATCATAGATGCTCCAGCGCAACCACAAAACCAAGTCGCTGCCGCATGCTCCTTCAATCGGGTTGATGGCGGTGAGAAAATAGAACTCGGTGGTTGCCGGCTTGTTCATCAGTCTCTGGCTCTGGCTTACCTTTTTCATAAACGACGAATTTTCTCTTCAACAATAACGAGTTAAATCAGATTTGTGCTGTCACCATGCCCAATGACACTCAGTCGCGTGCTTCGGTTCTGGCGGGCGACATGCTGCAACGATTGAATGCTGTCGCGTATATTACATTACACTGATGAACGGTGGCGAATCTTACCTCCATTACAGCTATGCCGCACAACAGCAGCGGCTCTGACAGTCAACATGAATAAACTAAAGCCAGATGGGAAGAAGGGGGATGAATGCCCAGGGTCCCAGCGTTTCAGTGTCCCAAGAACCATACCCTTGCAAGTAGCATCAGCATACCAACGCAGGCCGGACCGTCCCAGGTAACCCAGCGCCGTACGGATACAGGCTACAAGCTACAGGCTACAGGCCACAGCCCACCCGCGATCGTTGGCAAGGCCTGTCCTGTCATGCACCATCACCGATTTGCTCGTTCTGGCACTTCTCACAGACCCAAGCAAAGGTTCCATCACGTCAATGTCCTCGCAAAGGAGCAGCCAAGTTACGTTTTACGAAGCAGCTCGCTTCGTCCAGAGACGCCGACGTATTGACTCGGTTAGTCTTGCTGAGGTGAGGTACTTGACGTACTGGACAAATCTTTGACTGGAAAGAATGACAATGAGATACAGCACATACATATATACATTCATGGTGAAATCTCAGCCATGGCACATGGGAGATTTGACAATAATGGGATGGCGAACTGCAAGGGAACAGTCACAACTCACAACACTGTCTGACTGTCTTGTGTTGTCTTTCCTTGGTGACAGAAAGCGGTCGAGTTGCATGAATGACACCAAAAGGCATCCGCATGGATGGGATGTATGGGATGGGACACACAAGCTAAACTAAGGATGTCGGCCATTTCCACTATCGTCCGTCTTCCATGGCTTCGAATCCGCCGCACCGAGGTTCCAGCCAGGTCAGGTCCCACGACCGTTACCAGGGTTCGGTTACTCTCAGCATTGATATAGGCTCACACCCACGATTCAAGCATCACCGCTCTCAAGACAAGATCCACAACGGCCCTCTTGCTCACCTCGAGTAGCGGACATCGATAGCAATTGGCTCCTTTTGCACACCTAGCACATCTGGCACGCCCCGTTACACCACACTGGTAATGCATGCTGCGGCCGTCTCTGCAGCCCGCCGTCGGGAACAAGCGCAGGACCCCAGACCACGCAGCAACCGCTCCAAAAATCTCAAGACATTCCGCCCGCAGTGCAACGTCGTGGGATGTAGCCTTTATTACAGTACTGTGTTCTGTCTGTTCCCAACCGAAGGGACAGACGTCCAGGAACCCTAGCAAGATCATTTTAACCCTTGATTGGGCTGCCCTACTCTGCCCTACTCTGCCCTACTCTGCTCTGCTCTGTACTGTGTAGCGTGCATTTCGGTTGTTTCCTCTCCTCGCCATGACCATATCAAGTCAAGACTACGGATACTGGGCTGGAATTGGATACGATGTCTTGGGTCAGGCTGAAACCCCATCTATCTACTAGCTACTGTAGCAAGTCGGTTGGTTCTGAGCTCAGGGCAGATCTGACAGCTGATAGGTTCGGTCATTTCCAGGCTATTGGTGCCCTCCTGCCAGCTCTTACGTACTATATACGTTCATCCTCATCACGACTTCTCCAAACGGGCCTTGACCAACTTCAATCATTACATTACATAGTACTTACTGTACTGTCTTTCTCAACGCGCACAATGCTTGTTTGCCTTCCTTGGTTTGACAAGGCCCACATACAATAAGATGCTGGCTGGCTGGTCCTGCTGGCGCGCGCACATACGCACACTTGATCAACCACTCCACCTGTTGTTCTGTTAGTTTACGGAGCATGTGCCTGCCCTGTTAGCGGATCCGGCGCGTCTTCAACCATGATGAGAGTACAGTACGGTTCTGTACTGCCTGTCAAATTCGTCCAAGCCGGGGGAGACGCTCGGAGCTTTGCTTTAAGGCCCAACTCCAGCTGGATTTGACCGGCGTCGCGTCGCTGCCGCATCGGCTAATTTATGTTTGCCCCTCGACTGCTGTAAGGTACCGTCATGAGTTGTGCAACAACCGATCCTTGGCTCGAAAGCAACCAAGGTGGTGTCGAGGCTGTCTGTCCTGTAGCAGGTCATGCCTCTGCAGTACAAGCCCAGTCGGGTGGATATATGGACAAAAACTTGCGCAGCAAACCTGCCCAGGTACCTACCTACGCTGCTGATTGACGTTGTACCAAGCAGTAACCTCTTTCCCTCGCTCACTTTGATGTCCTGTCTTGGAGATAAAGTGTCTATTTTTTGTACTTTTCCATGCTGCCGGGACAGACTACCGCGCTAAGACAATCCTCCCTCCCTACTAACATTAACCATACTGTACTCTCTCACATCATGTCAATCTTTCGCACTTGCATAGCACTGCAGTCTTGCCAATGCTTTAATAAGATACGGAGAAAGGAACAGCACTGTTCTCTCTCAACACGGATGCTACCGAGTGCTGCCCGCTGAATTCCATTGTCCAGGATTATGTGACTCAGATGCGAGCTCTATCTTCCCACAAACCGCATCATTGTGCCATCCATCAGCCTTGTGACTGATGCTTACTCCCCTTTGAGCCGGTTGGCGGCTGATGGCGGGCGGTGACCGACCCTTGCGGCAGTTTGCAGTTTGACCTCTGCCGCCAAAGGACGTTAAACCTTGAATTGCCGTGTCTTTGCGATCTGATACCAGATTCGGGGTTCTTCACTTTGTTGGTTGACATATCTTCAAGCGCCGTAAAATATCTCTGCTAAGTTGCGGTCTTATTAGTTGAGTTCGATCGAGATACTACTTTTGGTGGAACGTGGATAAACAACAGACGTGGTTGAGCCGCGAACCTAGGAGGCGCCGTGATTGTTGAGATGTGGTTGATCGGGACTTCAGTCAGCTAAAGAGTTCAACTTACGTGTACAGTATATGGACAGGTCCGTCTAGTAACTCTACCTTTTGAGGCTCGGTACGCTGATGGGAGAAGGTCTCGGACGGGGCATCGGACCTGGGTCTTAGCTTGGCGGCAATAACCTCAGACGCCGCTCAAGGTCCCCAGCTCTGTTGGAAAAGCCTCTTCTTCGTTTGACCTTCTGTTTGTCAAAATGCGTCTGGTAGAGGGGATGCTCAATAGCACCGCGTCATTTGTTTGAATCGATCGAGAAAGACCCCGGCTCAGGAGAGAAACAAAGGCCCAGATCCCGGCTCAATCGCTTGCGGTCCGTTCCTCGAGGCCCGTTCATGACCATGAGATGAGGCTATGAGTTGCCTGATGATATCTCTATTATTGTTGTTATACGTACGTACGTATGTATGTACATACCGGGAACAGTACAGCCTTATCCTTGCCTTGCTCAGGGCCCGTCAGGCTTCCAGGTTTGACGACTGCTGTACCTGTACCCGTCACCACTGCAACTGCAACTGCAATACATAATCCACTCTACTATACCTGGTGCGTGCTCAGCTGGTCATTTCACCTCCTGTGCTGGCTGGGTCTTAGGCCTTTAGCCTTTGACTTTGACGCCAGAAACCCGCTGGGTCTGACTCTAGTAAGTCATCCATGCTTTGTCTCTTCTCATTTTCCACTGCTTGTTTGCAGCCAGTAGGTAGCTGAGGTCAACAAGTCAGTTTGAGGGATGGTTGTTTGTTAGGTCTGTGATTTGTCTCGGGTGTGTAATTTCAGCTGGTGTTTATTTGGCATTCTACGGATAGATGAACTCGACTTAACTTGGCCATTGTTTCATCTCGTTAGCAAGCAAGGCAATGACCTAAGTACTATCTCAAGTAATGTACATCCATACCGACTAATGTATATGCAGCTCGATATGAATGTTGTAAGCAAGGGCGGCTGTATTATCTGCAGCACAGCGGAACACAGCAGCACAGTACAGACAGGGCCAGTCCTCCAGTACAGTACCTCCCTTGGTCAGACCTCCACTGAATGCAGTACAGTGCAGGACCTGACGGGACCTGTACCCAAAGTGGTTTTGGTGCTAGCTGGGCTGGGCCGGCTCCCTGGGAACGGCACGACACCGGGCCATCCGCCCCATTACTCCCGCCCTGGTCTCCGCCACTTGTCCACCCTAGACTTCCTTCCTTCTGCGCTGCACCTGCACCTGCACTTGCCCTCGCACACAACTGGTCCCACAATAGAATCACCCCCCAAAAAGCTTCGACTGCACACCTTCCCACCTCTGCTCTTCCCCACTTCCTTGTCGCCGCAACAGCATGCACCTGCTGTAGGCAGTTTGGCATGGTGTTTAGCAGCTAGAGGTAGAGGCGGTATTGGATCCAGGTACCTACGCCTACGCCTACACCTAGATACGCCTACCTACACGGGCTACAGCAACTTACCATGCCTGCGCCTTTCTAACTTAACTTGCCTTCACCACCACATCCCTCAAACATTTACTCAACTCTCCACTCTCAACCTCTTCTTCCCCCTCATCGACGACTGCGATAGGAACGGCATAGCATTGCTTGGTGTCTTACTGCTCGAGTCTTTCGCTCTGTTTCAGTTGATTAGAACGGCAGCAACTTTACCAGAAAAAGGTCTTGTCGCACGGAGCGATCTCTGAGGTTGGAACAGAAACAAGGAAAAAAGAAAATCAGAAGAAAGCCAACAACGAAGCAAAAGAAGAGAATCGCAGACGTGTTACCGCCAGTTTTCTCTTTCGCCGAAGAAGCACGCTTGAGATATCTCCTCTTGCAGACACAACGAGCAAGACAGTGGGAGGGGAGAGAGTGTTTTGTCTCTCACCTGACTATTTCCGCACCCCCAAGACGAGTACAGTAAAAGAGCAGAAGAAAACAAGGGCCCAGAAGTGCCCCCTCTTTTACTTTTTTTTTTTCTTTCGTTTTCTCACCCCCAGTCCTGGTCCCAAGTCTCAAATCCCAGTCCCAAGTCTTCCAAGCAAATCCACAATCCCCAAAACCCCAGGCTCCATTTACGGTTGGGTGGTTCCTGGCTCTTCCCACGCAGTGGATCAGATTGGATCGGAGTTTCCTCCCATCCATTCCCTCCCTCGCTATAACTGTCGGCCTGTCCCGCCGCACTCTTCCCGCCCACGTCAGAGACCATTTTTATCCTCCTCCGCCTCCCGGGAAACATAACGTCTGTCACGCATTGGATTGCGGTCCCAAGGCCTTGTGGAATCTACTGTCATCTCCCGTTGAGACATCCATTCACTCACTCATTCTTGACTTGCAGCAATCGGTCATCGCTGGTCATTTACAATCAGGACAGAACAGCGCGACTGGATAGGGCAGAATCTCGACGACTCGGACTAATTACTTGGCCATTTCTTTTTCGCATCGTCCTGGTCTTGGTCTTGGGTCATTCCCCGCCAAATGCTCGTTCGCAGAAGCACACTTCAACGCTTTCATCTGCCAACACTTTCATCTGCACGTATTTGGCACCATCGCCGCTGACCGTACTTGCCCACCTGCGGCTCTTTGCGCCTCAACATAGCATGGCCGACGACAGTTACCGAAAAGAGTATCCTCAGCAGAGCCGCCCCGACGACAGTCACCCCCGAAATCAGTCACACTATCCTCCACCACCAGACACTGCACAACGTCCATCCGACGTTCCTCCAGGCACCATGGCTACTTCAGTCACTCTACCGTCCATCCATGACTCTCGCGGTTATGGACCGCCGCCTGCAGCTCCAGGTCGTGGCTATCCTACGGACCCGCGATATGCATCTCCCAATGCTGTCAACGGTTACCCGCCTCCTGGCCAGCAGCCTCCACCAGGCCAACCTCAGCAGTATCTCCCACCTCTTCAACCTCAGTCCGACCCCCGATCCTCAGCCTACCCTCCTCCCCCACCAGATCAACGAGGGTATTATGATGACCGCCGACCTCCGTATGGGCAGGAGCCATATCCGCAGGACCCCTACTATGCTTACTACCGCGGCCAGCCACCTCCAGGACCGCCGCCAAATGGCTACCGCCATCACCCTGGCGGCGTTTATGAGTACCCTCCCGTTGGGCCTGGCAATGGGCCTCCTCTCACGCAGGCAGCCCCTCGTCAAAGAACATCAATTGCTTGCCGATACTGCAGGAAGAGAAAGGTTTGTGATTAGTGTTGCGCTTGGGTAAGCGAACCGTTGTTGCTCAAAGTGCTAACTACCTACAGATTCGCTGCAGCGGCTACCAAACTGCTCCTGGTGGAAAGTGCCAGAACTGTGCTAGAATGAACCAGGAATGCATCTTCCAACCTGTCTCCTCATCAAGCTCGACAGCTTTTATACCTGTATCGGCAGTTCCAGGAGGCGTTCCTCCGGGCACACAGTTATTCGGCGCCTATGGTCAGCCTTTGGCACCAGGCAACCCTCCACCTCCACCTCCACCACATGCTGCTTATCAGCATGCTACTGGCCCACCGCCTCCAGGGAGCTACTACGCGCCTGTTCAGTCACCGACGGAATCCTTCTCGTCTTACGGAGATGCGAGAACAGATGATGGTAGCCAGCTTGCAGGACGACGACGACGCAGGACTTCAGAGGAACAGGATGACGCTTATAGACTACCTCCTCCACGAAGCGCCGTAGACGAAGACCCACGACGAAGGTCGCCAGCCGAGTTTTCTAACCACAGTAGTCCGGGCGGAGTTGGATATCCACCGTACCAAGGCGCGAGACACAGCCCGCGGAACCCGACGAGTGGTACCTTGCCTCAAGCTACGCCTAGTGGTAGCTATGCTACTTCTGCCCCCGGTGGTCGGTCTCCGACAGGCCAGAATGGGTCAAGTGGTGCGTCCACCCCCGCCAGACAGGGACAGCAATCCCAAGGAGCAAACGCATCGATCATGAGCCTGAGCAACTTGGTAGAGAAGAATGACATCGACAAAACCATGATCGACAGGCTTAATCGACCTGCACCAGGTCAGCCAGGTGGTCGAAGAGACGTCAGCCGTTAACGATAGCCTGATGGAACAAGAGTTGACGCTGCCGGACAGGTCAACGGGGAGGATCGAAACGACACACGACAACGCTTGCCGATGAGCATGTCGGTTTCCTCAGGAAGGCTGCCGACAAGCTGATAACGATTGCTTTGCTTTTAATACCCTATCCGATTCGATTCCGCGCCTACATTTTCGTTGATCGGGATAAAACAGTAGCGTGGTCAGGGAAAGGAGGAGAAAAAAACAAAATGCGGAGGGGGAGCGCGATAACAATACAGTACAAAGTGTCAAGATCTAGAGAAAGACGCGAGTTTGGCAACAAACAACCCCTCCGTTCGGTTTACATGTTCCGTTGGAAGTTTTCTTATTTGGAATTTGACTTGAGTGCATTGCCTTTTGCCAGTTTGCTCGTTTTACAAGGTGGATGAGTTTGTCAGGAAAAGCAACGACTGCAACAGTCGCTGTGTTCTTTTTAATCGGTCGGTAAATATGTGTTTCCAGGAAAGACGGATAGCCTCACGGCACCACACGGTTTTGTTTTGATTCACGTTGATGCTTTGTTATGTTTCTACATTTGGGTTGGGATCTTGTTTCTTGACAGCTGTTGGCTGGCATACAGAGAGGGGCAGCTGGTGCTGGCGGAGAGGAAAGTGATGTGGGACATGAAGCGGGTGAGCTAGCAAGCCAAAGGAGAGACGCCGAGCGCCTTTGAAGGATTGGAGGGTGCTGCTCAGAAGATGTATGATACAAGAAGAGTTCCGGCAAAAACCCAGAGTGTGGGGGTGGTTGTTAAGAGTTCTATATACTGTTGTTTTTTTGCCCATGTAAATGAAAGCATCGTAATAGCCAAACTAAAAGTGAACCATAGTGTCATTACAGCTGCTGATGGCATTGCAATTGAAGCACGATGGTATTGTGACATGCAATGTTAGATGTGGTGAGGTGCTCAAGCCTGGCCCTGTGAGGGTTTGAGTTTCCTGGACAGACGAAGCTTGAAATGCTCAGTTTTATGGTAGATGTCTTGGGAGCGCACCCAATGGTAAGCTTGAGGTCAGGAGTTACAGCCGACAATGGCCATCATTTGTTAGATGTCCTTGTGAGGTCAAGACGCACAATCCATTGACACATTCAAACCCATGTTGCGGGACGGATGTTTGCTCGGTGGAAGAGGGGTCCTAGAAGCGGAGACATTCAATGCAAGCCAAAGAGAAGAGAAGGCGAGAGAAGAGGATACAGGGAGGGGAGCTCGATGGGACCGTAAGAGGATCAGAGGTGAGCCTACTGTCTGCCGTAGAGGAACTAGACTAGAGAGAGACCAAGGATCAAGGACGGTAAGGACCAAAGACCCAAGGCCAAAGACGAGAGGGTCCAAACTCTTGATCGTGTGCTAACGTTACCCGACGACTCCCGGCGGGTACGCGGCAGATACCGCAGTGAGATTTACATGGGCAAGTTAGTGGTCAACAGTAAACGGCCCTACCTACCTAGGTAGATACTAACGTTGAACAGATAGAGAAGTAGAGAAGTTGTTGGTAGTACGAGACTTGTCCCTTTCTTTGTCAGGTATGTTTTGATTTTGACCAGATACCTAGGTACCTAAACAATGGGATGGGACGAACTGGGGATACATGATACGGGTCAGAGCACAGAAGCGGGAGAGGCGTCAGGTGTGCTGTACCGCGATACCTCCAGCTACATGCAAATGTACCAGTCAACCAACAGTAGAGGTCACAGTAACACAGAGGGATATGATATACCTTAGACTACCTAATCTAGTACTTGGATGTCAAGGGAACCTAGATAATTCAAATATGAATTCCAGTTGATGTACACTACCAAGGTTGTGAAGGCTCTTGTGCATTGGAGTGAGTTGTCTGTCTGTCAAGATCTATGACTTGACTTCCATCATTTGCTACCTATGGAAGGAAAAGGAAGAAAGGGAGAAAAGAGCGGGGCAACGGACAGGCCGCTTATTGTCTTCCATGATGAAAATTCTTAACTTGGCAACACAGTAATAAGTAGGTACTGTTGAGTTAATATTGAATGCTGGTATTCCTGTTGTACAAGATACAGTAGTAAGGGAATCAAGGGGGAGGAGTGGGAGGTAAGGGACGAGAGACACTTGGAGCCAGGAGTCTAGACTTGAGCAGTTGATTGAAATTGAAATTGAAATTGAAAAGAATTGCATTGTATTGCATCCATTCAATGTATCATTGCATTGCATTGCAGCAGTGCAGCGCAAGTACGGATAGCACAGAACAAGTACGTTAGTGAGTGTGTGGACGGGGGACGGTCGGTTCTATTTCTTTCTTTACCTATGTGGTCTACTACCCAAGCTGTTAGATTAATGGTAAGCGATTATTATCCGTGGTAATGGAACAATTGACTGCGGCAGGGCAGTAACCGTTGTCATTCTAAAGCGATTCTATCTACCTATGTATCCGGATGTGCCTGCTTACTCGTGGACCATCAGGCCGTTGGTTAACGTTAACTGGAGGTACGGATACAGTAACCCCTGGACAAATAAAACCAGAGTAGGTACTGTAGATGTGATATTCTGAAGGGGTTTGCTTGCTATCCTCCCCAACTTCCCTTGTCCTCGTCCTCCCTCCCTTCCTCTCGTCCTCCCTGCGCCCAACTATCACCCCCGTCTTGGGCCGTTTGAAGGCTACGTTAGTAGGCCAGACCCTGTCGATTGTTGACAAAAAGAAAAGGGAAAAAGAGAAAGAAAAAAAAAGATCTACAAGGAATGTTGGTCAGAATAAAGGACAGGGGCAGCGGGAGCGCAGGACGGGAAGGGCACATGACCGTTGGCTGATGTGGTCAGCATCGCTGAAGCGAGACATGTTCGATCTTGGCTACGGAAGGAATTAGATGACAGGTAGGATAGAACGTGTTGGTCTGAGCTCTGTGGTGCTGTTTGTTGGTGATGAGTTGCAATGGAGTCGATACAACCCAAGGTACCCGACTAACGTTACCTTAGTAGGTAGTAGGTATGTACTAACATAGTACCTTGAGCAAGCATCGCTTGTACACCTGGTAGATAGTATCACCAAAAATGAATGGTCCCTACCCTACCTCTACGCCCTACCAAGGCACGGTAACTAAAACACAAGACGAGACCCGGACTGGATTCGCCTCAGGTACCAGCCGTAACATAGGTAGATTAGCGGAAGTGCAAGGCACAGCACTGTACCACAACACGGGCCGAGCTGAAAGTCTAATGAAAAGAGTGTCTAATAATAAAGCGAAACATGTTTTGACGTAGGTAGGGCACAAGTTGGCCGATGTTGAAGATGGTTTCTTGACAAGCAAGATCCAGCAATCAACCCGTCCTCCACTGTCAGCACTTGTTTGCTGCTGCTACTGCAACTATTTCACGACTACGGATGGATTATAGTGGGTAGAGTCAGGGGCTACGCACCCGACAGCAGTCAGGTCATCTAGTCCTAATTCCAGGGACCCGGTTTACAACTCTCTGACTACGCAACGGCGACGATTCAAGTTAGGGTCAAAGAATAGCTTACCTAAAGAGCGTGCATAGAGGAGAGGAAAGTCCAGTATGGCATGGCATGGCATGGCTATGCTCGCTCAATCAATCAGTGGTCGGCAGGCACTGCGACTGCGGTCAAGGGGGCGTGTATCGGGCTGCATACGCGCCGATGAAGTGAAATTGAGTGATGAGGCGGTAAGGTTTTGCATGGACTGTGCTTCTTGATGGGTCTTGACTTGGCGTAGAAGAAGGGAGTGGAAATGAGTCAAGAGACAAGGGAAAGGGGACGGAAGGGAGG
>JABCJV010000089.1:0-118884 GCA_013184325.1 Fusarium luffae | reverse complement strand
GAGGTGCCACGAGGCCGCGGGCGGGGGTTGAAACGGAGGCTGCGGGCGAGCCGGGAGAAGGAGGTGCCACGTCACCGCCATCGTCATCGTCATGATCTCCGACAACAGGAGGAAACCCCTTCGTCTTTCCTTGTAGCGTGAGAAGAAGCATGATCTCGTAGTGAGCCCCCATCAGGTCCGCATAGTAGTCACGCTCCAGCGCTGTCGGGAATTCAATGTCAAAAGTGTGACCAGATTTGACCTGCTCGCCATCCTTGAAACAAATCCAAAGGGAGCCCGGTCCCTTAGCAGGAAGCCGGGGAAGGAAGCCCTGCTTGAACGCAGTTTCGACCTCGTTAAAAAGACGAGCTACCACATCGTTGGGCCCCTTATCAAGGACCGCCGCCGCATTTGCCAGCGTGGTGCAAATGGGCATCCACTGAATTTGAATGGTAGCGTAAAACTTGTCGTCTTCTTCGTCCTTGTGGCCGCGGAGAGGCTGAAATGCGATCACGCCTTCATCGAACAGGGTGTGGATAAAGGGATTCAGCGCAAAGAGGTTATAATCTTTCTCGAACCCTCCCAAGGCCAAGGCGCAGGACAACCACATCTTGTAAAATCTTGGACTGACCAAAGTCTTCATGATCGTAAAACACTCCCTCATCTCTTCAACTGCTACTGTGGTGCCAGTAAGAGAAAAAGGTATGACATGCGCCATCTCCGAATAGAATGTTTTCAGAACATTGCACATGAACTGGTCGCGAGCGTGAGCTCTCTTCTTCTCGGTCTCGCCCCTGGTCGCCTGAAGATTCGGCTGGCCTGTGGGAAGGGGCTTTGGCTTATCCTCATCGGACGGATGAGCCAGGAAATGCTTAGCCAAGACCCTATGGTGCTTCAAGACCTTCTGGGCCGACTTTGAATCGAAACCCTTCTTACCGACGGGGAATGCCTTTGGGTTTTTAATAATGGCTGGAATATCTCTGGCCTTGAGCACGTATCTTGCCTTCGTGCGTCGGAACATCGCGGTTAGCTGCAAGCCCAGGTCTCTTCCGTCATCGGCGTCATCCTCAGATAACACTCTTCCTGGCTTCTCAAAAGGATGTTGAACCTGCAGAGGGTCGTGCATTTGTGTGTCGTCAGACATGGCAGCGTGCTTGGTTCGGTCGTAAGAAGTGTGGATGTGCTCGTCGTAATAGGTCTGAATGTACTTGTCGTAGGAAGTCTGGATGGAATTTATTAAGAAAGGAAGAACTCGAGATAGAATTTGTAAAAAGGAACAGAGATTTGTTACAAAGATAAACCATGCGTTAGGTAGTAGAGCTATTGCCTAAGAGACAAAGTGTTTTTGTTTACTCACACATCCCCATGCACTGCAGTTTACCGCAGTAGGATTCCACATAACCTAGCTATTAAATTGATTGCACTGCTACTGCAGTGATGGCAACTGCAAATTATAAGAGATGAAATAATTCGATAACCTTATGCTAGCTTATGCTAGCATTTATGTCACTTTATTTTTGTAGCCTAAGTCTTGGAGGATATCTCTTCTGACACCTACCTGCCGTTGCAGCCCGTCTTGGTGCGATGCACAAGGGCAATTTCAACCAGCCACTCCGGTCAGATCTTTGTCAACATGGCTGAGTGCATGTGAAGTCTTATTTGTGTTCTTGCTTGCTGCTTGATCTGAAAGTGCGGTCTGTCGCTTGCCGCGATAGGCGCTTCTAGGATCAAATGAGCACATGCAGTCAGGTGAAGACATGGAAATCATTAGCTCAAACGCTCTCAATCTGGAGCCTTCGTATATGCATTATGCACTATGCCGCGCAGGTGGCTGGATTGCGTCTACAGGCAGCAGGCAACTCATACAGAAGTAGGCTATTGCTCCGGCTATCTCGACTGTCATCTTGTCAAATCCGATCACCATGCCGGATCGCACTGAAGATTGCATCTTGATTGCTTCTGCCGTGTGGGACCGTAATTAATTTGCGATGACACGACGGATTATTCTTGCACACTGTTTTCTTTGACGTTAGTTCTGTTCTTCTCTGTTCTTCTCTCCGCGACTATCAGGACACGAGCCGACGTTTGACCAACAGATTTGTGTAACCGTGAATCGGATCTGCGATACCTAATTGAGCAAAATCACGCCAGAAAGAACTCTGTTTGTGGTTTCACCCATTCAAACCTTTCATTCATTCTTGTTGGTTGCCAACAATGTGAATATGGGGTCTGATTTCTGCATCGCTAATGTTGGTAGAAGGAAGAGAAATGGACTGGGAGAAAGAAAGCAAGGCATCTTGCAATGGGCAATAGCATACCGAGATGTACCGGGTAAGACGTCTCTCTCCTACTCGATGAGCTGCCTGATCTGGTATACGTGAATATAAGAATTGATAAGGTTGGATATACCTCCATATTGTTTTTGGGTAATTAACATCTAGTTTTAACCTTCCATCCAACTTTTAAAACTCTTGCCAGGACCAGTAAAACTGCAGCTAAAGTACTTGATAGCGCAGCCCAAACATGTGCACCTGCGAGACTCTTTGACTGAAGCAACCCTCCAATAGGTGGTCCTGATAGACCAGCAAATGAGATGAGACTGAAGCACATTCCCATCCTGGTACCAATAGTATCAAGTCTCTTTGTGATACTGGCAACACCAGTTGGCATAAGGCTTTGAAAGGCCCCCGATGCTATACCGTAGAAAATCGAGAAGATGTATACTCCTGCCTGGTTGTGTACTGCAAGCCATGTATACGCCACGATAGCTACACAAAGCCCTGCAGGAGCAATGGTGTTCAACGGACCGATCCGATCTGCGACGAATGGAATCAGGACGCGAGTTGGGAGGCCAACGGCGTTAATGATGGTCGTAAGGATTGATGAATCCGCAAAGGACATGCCGACTTCTTCTTGTCCAAACGAAGCAAGCTATCCAGTTAGCACATCCTCTCAGTTAAGGATTGGGAGTACTCACGTAGTAAAAGGTGTAGTAGACGGACCACACGAAGAAGAACAACCCACTAACGTACGAGACGTACAACACATCCTTGAACGCACTCCAATCAATAATCGGCCCTGTCTGCCTTGGTGGAAGTCTAGGTCTCATAAACACCGCAACGAGCGCAAAGCCTGCCAGGTTGATGAACCCCAACACTCTCGATGTCCATGAGAAGCCAATCTCCGGGAGTAGTGTGCGCACCACGAGAGGGTAGACTGTGCCTCCAAGCGAGTTTCCAGTGGTGACAAGACCAATTGCTATTCCCCTTCTCTTCTCAAAATACGTAGCAACAAGCGCCAGACTCGGCGCAAAGATGATACCACCACCAATGCCAGTCACGACACCCTGCGTGATCATAAGATGCCAGTAAGAAGTCGATAAGCTCATCATAAAAATGCCCAACAGCTGCAACACAGATCCTACCAAAAACGTGGGAATCCAAAAGCCAGCATCAAGCAAACGTCCAGAGAACGCGCTTCCGAAGAAAGTGAACCATACTTGAATTGACCCAATCCATGAGATCTGGAAGGGCGTTTGAGGGAGTATGGAGGTGTAGTGTGCTTGGAAACTGCCAAACGAGTTGACGTAGCCCCATGTTGCGAAGATGACGATCCAGCCCATGGCGACTTGAGTCCAGGCGTGAAGACCACCATCGGGCGGTGGGGGGATGCTGTTGGGGAGGAAAGAAGCACCTGCTGAAGCTATGATCTCGAGATCTTGCATTTCCGAGCGCGTCCCCTGACGGCGGAGCGTCCTGTATTTTGTCAGTATGGCTTCTGTAAGAGGCATTAAGGACTTACGCGATTGGCTCCAGAACCGGGCCATCATGGTCTTCAGTCTTCACTGACATTTTCACGCATTCAATTGGGAGGAAAACGTATGGTATTGAGTTTGTTTAAATGAAAAGACGGTAAAATTCGGATCATGTTATCTTTTCAGATTACGACGTGACCGATACCGCTTCTTCTACTTATAAAAGACCGGGAATAAGACAAGGTACCCGCTGAAAATTTCTCGTAAAATCTCGGTTCGGGTGACATTCGCCCGATCATGTAAGTGGATGATCGTGAAGATAAGCGTCTTGTTTAGTGGGGACGATTTACCGAACGATTAAAGTGTCCAGCGGATTATTATCTATCTCTGGAACAGTGGCACTTTCCATAACGGTTCAGGGTACTTTATTCTAGTAACTTGAGTCTTAGAGGACAATTCTACTTGTTAGCACCACTACCGCCACTACGACAACTTCAGAAGACTTTCACCAACTGTTTCATCTTAGCAGCCTATCAATGAGCCTTGTACTTTTAAGATTGTGATATCGAGGGCCTTGTTTATCAATGCCTCTTCATTTGGTCCGTCGAAGTCTGTGGGAATACTAGAAACCATTAGATAGAAACGGATTAACTACCTAAGGACAATTCCTTTGTGCTTGAAGGGTAGCTTGCTGCATCGAGAACCAAGATACACAAAACCCATAACCCAAGGAGAACCCCGAAATAAAGGGACCAAGACAAGACAACCAAGATACGAAAGGACCAACGCAAACAACTGCGCCCAATACGCCGAAAGCAAGAGAGTCTGTTACGTGGGTAACTAACTCCAGGCTAAGCAGGTCGCGCGACATTAGCCTCGCTTTCGATCGTGGTGTCATACCTCTTACCTGTCGACTGAGTATCATGGCTTGAAACCGTCCGCTTCCAGGTCCTCTCGGACACCCTGTCATTCTTCTCGAGCATGGTCCTCGCGTCTTCAAACCCCTTGTCCCTAGGCTTCAAAGATCCGTCGCTCTGATCCATGCCAGTTAGGAATTGAGCACGCCCAGCACCGCCACAGAGAGCTGTATACAGTATACAACCCCAGTGTACGTTGATTGCCGATATAGTCTTTTGCACCTCTGCTTTTTCCCTCTCCAGCTTGACAAGAGTACCAGAGTCAGGCGCAGGAGACTCGTTGGGATATGTAGGTGGCGCGGGACAGTCACTGTCAAAAAATAGATTGAGCTCGTCTACGAGAGCATACACCTCGAGGGCGTCTTCAGCTATTTTGTTGAATCGTCCCGTCAGCTGAGGCATCCAGTAAAATCGACAAACTAGATCGACCTTTCCATCATTGCGTGACTCAGTCTCCTCATACTTCAACGCACACCAGCCGCGTGAGAGGGCTTGGAACAGATCAGCGTGAACGCAAACCATGTTCCAGGCTTTATGAGTCTTGCCAAGCTCATACGGGCTGATGATATCATCTAAAAGGTCAACGTTGGTCAAGATCCGGCCTGATGGTAGCAGATTGCCCGTGGCGTTATTGTTGTCCACGGTGTTGTTCCATCCGGGCGGAACAAAGCAGAAAATGTAGGGTTCAGTGGTCTTCTCTGCCCACCCCGATATTTGACACCGATTCTCGACGCGATGACGACACTCGTTGTCCTCGACCTCATTGTGTGTGGAGAGGCTTTTGAGTTCTGGCGCAGTCCGGAACCGTTGTTCGTAGTACATCGCTTGCCGAATTTCCTCTATGTCCGCTTTCCGGACGTATTCATCAGTCAGCTCAGGGCGTTCAATGGGCGCTCGATAAGAGGCGTGTCCCCAGGCATTCTGAAACTCTACCCCTTTGAGAGCGCTAGAGTGAAGCATGTCTGTATCCATGTCCATGGTTAGCTGATAATATCCACATGCTAGTTAGTTTAGATGGTCTTACAATGCTTGGCAAATGGGGACATCCCCTCCAATAGTCGTTTCAGGATTGATTCGGGCAGTCCGAGTGATAGTGCACCACCTTTCGAAAAATGCCTCCAGCTTGCAATCAGACACAGGGCATGATGTTCGACGTGGAAGCGGAACTCAGGATAGAGCTTCTGGATTTCATTCTGAAGCCCCTTTGCATAATTCAATCGGTGCAGGAGACTGGCAGCAAAATCTTCCCCGAGCGGATAAGGAAGACTGGTGGGATCATGCTGAGGAATCTGGAACAGCTCGGAAGACGACATCTTGCTATGAGAAAGAAATAAGGATAAGGGTTGGGGAATGAAAGGTGAAAGGTGGGAGCATGTTGGTGGGAGTACTTGTGGCCAAAAACCTTATCTGATGGATGGCTTGTGGCCAGACTTTGGCTTCATAGCAATTTGGTTGTGAAAAGAAGAGTCAATTTCGTTGGGTGCCAGGAGATGGGTGACCTTAGAATTATACTTCGAGGTTATAAGTGCTAAAACAAAGTATCTAACCTAAGAGTGAACAAAACTCTATTAGCTATCTTTGGAACTGGAACTGTCGTAGCATTTGCCGTACCCGGACTGATTGAATTATCAGAGCCGTAAGAGCCTAGGAGACAAGGTAATCTGATCGGTTTACGGAGGCTTAGAATAGCATAGGGTCTTTTATCCTAGTATCCCAAGTCTTATCAGCACCACCGCCGCCACGAGTACTTCAGAGTCTTCTTTGCGCATCAGATTGTGAAAACGTCAACTTCTACCATTCACACCAGCCAGCGTATTCTTTTAGGGTCAATCATATCTTACCTCATTACATACAACTGCTGGCACTCGTCGCTCTCCATATCAGCATCAAACGGATCGCTTCAGAGTCCTGCCGCTCATCTGTGGGAGACTGGAGAGCCCTTGTTAACGCGATCTAGTGGACAATGATTGTCAACTGGCTACTAAGATGAATCAGGTACTTCAGCGAAACAGGACAGCATACACAGCGCAGACTTCAGAAACCTTGACAAGCAAACACGGTATTGACCTAGGTACCTAACTAAGGATGATACCTTCTCACTCAGAGGGAGCTTGAAGTATGGACATCCAAGATACAAGAATTTCCAAGACAAGAGCCAATCAAGATTCGCAATACTTATGACCCAAGGAAAGGTCACTTCTTAGATGGCTGTTCACCTCCGGTAGACTCAGCCTGGTCTGAGCTGGACCCTTTGCCTTGACCTGACCCACTGTTGCCTGACTTGCTGGTATCAGTGGTAGTTGAATGAGTCGCCTTTGAAAAGATGCTTGCCCCTCCTTCTGACCGATCCCCCAAACTGCTGAGTGGCCTGATCTCAATTGGCTTCCCCATCTCGATTTCTCGAGCGATCTCCTTCTCGAGTTCTTTGTCCCTCGGCTGCAAGGAACCATCGCTCTGGTCCATACCAGTCATGAACTGAGCGGCCCCAACGCCACCGCAAAGAGCTGTATACAGTATACAGTTCCAGTGAACCTTGACCGCAGACTCGACCTTTGGCGCCTCGTCTCTTGTTCTCAACAGGCGGACAAGATCGCCCGATTTCGGGGTCGTAATAGTTTTGGGAAAGGCGTCTGGTGGGGGACTGCCCTCGGCAATGAAATTATTGAACTCTGCTGCGATGCTTTTCATATCTTCCATGGTGATTTCTTGGTTGAATCGTGGTGTCATGAACCGAGGCATCCAGTAGAACCGCAAAACGACATGGACATTTTCGTCATTGTGATCATCATTGTGATCATCATCGTGTGTGGTGGGTTTCTGAATCTCCTCAATCCCCTCAAACCTGAAAGCACAGAGGCCTCGGACGAGACATTCATAGAGATCTGGATCAACGAGCATCATGTTCCATGCTACGTGAGTCTTGCCAAGTTCGGTTGCGCTGAGGATATCATCCAGAATGTCGACGTAAGCTACGTCCAGGCTTGATCCCTCCAGGTTGCCCGTGGCATCATTGTGGTCCCTGGTATCGTTCCAGGTGCGCGGGATAAACCAGAAGACTACAGGGTCACGGTTCCCTGTTGCCGCACAGACGTCCTTGTCGCGTTGCCGACACTTGGCGATCTCTTCCTCAGGGTAAGGGAGGTCTTGGAGATCTGGTTCGGTCTCAAATCGTATTTCGTAGTAAATGGATAGCTTGATTGCATCCCAGTCTGCCTCTTCGATGAATTCATCGGTAAACTCTGGCTGCTCAAGCGGCGCTCGATACAGGGCGTGCTGCCAGGAGGGATGTTCGAGATTCTTCGGGTTGAGGTGATGCATATCTGTATTCGTGGTTAGCTGAGAGCTCCGACACTAGCTGAGGCTCAGATTCTCTTACAATGCTTGCAAAATGGG
Organism: Fusarium luffae; assembly: GCA_013184325.1. NCBI lineage: Eukaryota > Fungi > Ascomycota > Sordariomycetes > Hypocreales > Nectriaceae > Fusarium > Fusarium luffae. The sequence goes on along the minus strand of JABCJV010000089.1, from coordinate 110,841 downwards.
GACGCATTCAGCAGTCGGCCTTTCAGTTCTTGAGGTGCCCAAATCTCTGTTGACAGTAGACCGTCCTCGGGGTCGAACTCTTTCTTGTTGACAATCAAAATCAGAGCCCCCTGTTCAACGCGCATGATGAAGTCAGGATAGACGGTCTGCATTTCAGTCAAAAGCTGGTTCGTAACAGTGAGTCGGTAGCCGAGCTCCTGCTCAGTCAGACTAGGGAGTGGGTGGGGAATTTTTGAGCCCTCCGGGTCCTTGGGGCGGAGCGACAGGGACTGCTCGGAAGACGCCATCTTGCCGTGTGTAGAAACAAACGAGATATGAGATATCCGATTGGAGAAAATGGAAAAAGTAGAATGGGTGTGTTGTTGGGGTTTCTCAGTGCTTTTGGCTGGACTTGGGATTTATATGACAATTTAGTGGCGGGAAAAAGTGCGATTCTGAGAGTATGATGGAAAGGTTTGTCCGCGGTAAATTTACTTTAGTAAAGTACCTCAAACCTACCCAGGTAGGTTGCCAACAAGGGTGAACAAATGGCTGATTCGATTGAATGAGTGAGAACAGGAACAAAGTTTGATGCGGACGTGGTTTGGCGTAAACACTGTTCATCGTTGCCTAAGCCTCTGGTCACACAAGCATATCGGCGAGAACTCGGCCCGGTGTGTTGGCCTTATGATCAAGGAAAGAAGAATGAAACGACATCATGTTTGCCCATTGTGTTACCATGGAGAACGGTTTCAAAGCATGATCGGGTTTGTCACCATCACAAACGTTGCATTGCATCTTGATTGATTCACTTATTATGCTTTTGGTGGCTAATTCAGGAGTGAGCTTTTGAGGGTCTGTTATCTCACAAAGCCAGTTTGCTCATCCATTCAGTGACATATAGCAAGGTTAATTTGATAAATCAATGTACGCGACATGCACAATTGCCGGGGGCCAACTTAAAAAGAGCTTTTAACATGATGTTAGAGATGAACAAGACGTACAGTGCACGATGTGTTAAGCCTACTTATGATAAGAGCTTTGACCAGTCAAATATGATGCAATCGCGCTGATAAGACAACAAGTGGGGGCTTTACTGTGCTTCTCACTGTGAATTGCGCTCAACAGTCTGTCACGTACACCTTAGCCACGCAGCCACCCTAGGAGTATATCGACATCATGTTCAACGTTGACTTTGAACCAGGTTTTGTAAATACCACGAGTGTAGCTGTTGATTGAGACCCATCGGGATGTACTTAGTGATAATACATAGTGTCAGCCCGAAAGCAGCTGAAACAAAACTCGTATAATTGCGCTAAATTGCGTTTGAAGATACGAGTATTGTATCCGTGTGGCGAGAGAGATCCGGAACAAATGCTTCCTTCATTTACAACAGACCCTGTAATATGGAAACATGGATGTTTCGCCTAGAACGACAACGCGTTGTAGTTTTAATCAAAAGCCGATATTGAGGACGTTTGATGGGTCTTCTGTGTTCATACCTGTCTTGTCACCCTGTTTAATATCCTCTTCATCTTATAAAAGGTTCTCAAATCCACTCCATTCCATTCAAACTACAAGTCTAATCAACGCAATCGTCACCATGAAGATCTCCGCAGCTCTTACCATCCTGGCGATGCTCGTCCAGGATGTTCTTGGAAACCTCGATATTGTCACTCTGTTCGCGAAGCCTGATGCGTACATCCAAGAGGCTTCTGCGACACTTGTTGTTGGAGATGTTCCCCAACCCATCACTGGTGATGTTGCCCTGTGGAGTGCTATCATGATGGAAAACCAGGCCTCCTTCCTCCAGGGCGTCACCGAGAACGCCCCTCCTGGGTATGGCTAGATCCATTCATAAACCTCGTAATTTTAGCTGACAATTATTAGACTGGGCTATTGCACCGACCTTGGGAAGTCATGGTGTAACTTTGCCTATGCGCTCGTGGACGGAAGTACGGAACAAGTGTCTCGGCTTACCTGGAGTTATAACTGACGCGGTATTAGGCTCTCAAGCCAAGAATGGTACACCGGTCAAGGCCGCTCCGGGGTCCCGCATCAAGACGCACTGTAGGGTCACAAGACACCTACCGCCCACTTCCACCTAAGCTGACAAAATATCAAGACAAACTCAACCCCTCGGCCCAGATGTGGGACCAGAACCTTTATATCAATGATAACCTGGTTTCCAGTATCTCAACTAGTATATCACCCCCATTTAGCATGATGGATATCACATGATTAACACGTCAACAGGCAAGGGACAACACGGCGAAATCTTCTATATCTCAACTGAATGCTCGGCTGGTAACTGCGCTGCTGCTCCAGCTCACAGTATGTTTCTTATCATGCCCAATTCCCGTATAGTGGCTAATCAAGGTCGTAGGCTGGGAGGATGTGTCTATCACGCTAAGCAAGGCGGATTCCAGCTTTGGCCGAACAGAAGGAGGTTGGGAGCATGGCGCTACTGGTGGAGAGATGTCAACCTCTGATGGTGGTAAGACATGGAAATTCACCACTATCAAAGTCCCTGCCACCAATCCCTAGAGAGAGGTTGTGAGACGGGGGGTGGGTACGATTTCTTAGTAGCTGGATATTGCGTGCATGTGAAGTGCACTACAATCTACAATTTGTCATATTCGGTCTACTTAGTCGGGCCAAGTATATTTGCTGAAAAGACTATTCTAGGCCTTGAGCATGTCTAGTTAAAGTCATAAAACTTCCACTCCGCCTTAAAGTCCTTCTCAAGCTCCTCATCAAGAATCAAAGCCTTGACCATCTCAATAGGCAAACCTCCAGTCCTAAGAATAGCATCATGATACTCCTTCTCACTCATCTTTCCCCCATCAACAGCCATCTCGCGTAACTTCCAAAGCTGCAGCGCACCAAGCATATATCCAGCTTGATACAAAGGTGAATAACTCCCCTCCACAGACCGACGGACTTCACCTTCAGCATTACTCCTCTCATGACTAATTCTGTCAACCAAAAGGTCCACAGCTTCCTGAGCCGTCATCTCTCCTAGGTGGAACTTGAGCGAGAAAATGATTCGGAGACAGCGATGCATACGCCACCAGAGTGCTCCGATACGATTCTCAGGAGAATGATGAAAATCGTCGCGGTCGTAGAAGAGAAATTCCCAGTATAACGCCCATCCCTCTACAAAGAAGGGAGTATCGAAGATGCGCTTGCGATGGGAGTTGTAGCGATCTGCCATGTAAAGCTGGAGTCTGTGCCCAGGAAACATCTCGTGGAAGGCCGTTGCTTTAGCGAAATGCTTGTTATTTCCTCGCATGACCATGAGTTTGAGATCATGTTCCATGGATGTAACGGGGTATGAAACTTGGATCGTTGGTCCGCCGAGAAAGAATGGGGAGACTTTTTGTCGTTCTGCGTCGATCATTATCATTCGCCATGTCGAGTTTGACAAAGGAGGGACAGTAACAAGATCACGCTCTGTGACAAAGTTGCTTCCTTCAACGACCAAGCTCCGTACATATTCAGTCTGTTTTCCGGGATCGACGTAGTCATTCTTGACATGCTCAAGCGCTTTCTTCCATTCCTTTCCATAACCCAAAGCTTCGGACTGTTTGATCATTTCTTTCTCACACCATTCAAATTCCTGATTACCAATCTCGATGAGCTCTTCCGGTGTGTAGGGAATCATTTCAGCTTCGAGTTCAACCTCCAAACCTTTGCGGCCGATGGGTTCCCCGATGATGACGTCTTGACCCTCTTGGTTCATACCTGCGAGTTCAGTTTGCACGGTGGTGAGATAGTTGCTTAGAGAGGAATTGGCGGCTTGCCAGGGTGTTGTGACCCAAAAGTCAAAGAGAGGATCATAGGTTGAGTAGAAGGTGAACCACTCTTCCAAATTCTCGAGAAGATTGGTTATAGCCTTTGTAGCGAGATATCCAGTTGTCTCTGTGACGTTGAACCCTCCATCTTTGACTTTTGTCTGTACAGAAGTAATACTCTTCGTGATATTGTTCAAAAGCCCAGCAGTCTCTTTCGCTTTCATAGGCTCAACATCCTGTCTCGCCTCGAGCATACCAACAAGATCTTCCGCAAAAGGTAGAAGCGGTAGATAGCCCTCCTTGGAAGACTTTTGCAAATCAAGATTGTTCAGCTGGCGCGTATGGTACGTGCTCAGCATGATATAATCGACTTTGCCTTCTTGGTCAAGACCTTCAAAGTCGATTCCATCGAGAAGGTCTTGTTCACTCTTGTGGTAATCCTGCAGGGCGTTGAAACGACGGGATGCAAAGTCTATGTTGTAAAACTCGTTGAGTTCACCCAGATCTGCTTCTGTGCGTATGACATGGTCTGTCATGGAGACGTTGAACGAGTCGCTCAAGGCGAACAGGCCTAGGGAGGCGCTGAATGTGCTTGCTGAGGACAAAGACATGGCGAGAAGTTTCTGAACACGACAGCCTACCATCATAACATAACAGCATAGGACGAAAACCTGCATTTTTATACTCGTGCTCAAATGTCGGTCACTCAACCCGACCATCGGATTCATCCTCCGCAGTGAAGATCGGTACGACAATTCGACTGAAGCAGGGTTCCCCGCTTAATGATATCTGGGCACTTTTGATAGAGGTGCAGTTATACAAGGATACAGATAAACTCTTTTTGGTAGGTCGTTTGTTTCGTACGTCACTCAAAGGATTTTAGCTCCTTGGAGGTTAACGTTGCATGGATAAGGTTAACCTATCGTTTCCCGCGGGGAAGTTGACGTGCATCGGGGTAAGACTTCTGTTTGTTTCCCCGACAGAAGACTCGTCACGTGTATCTGGATTTGAGAAATACGGACGTTTTATTGCATGAATCTGCCAAACTAATCGTCACGCGGTTGGATCGAGGTCGCCCAAAGCCTTTATTGCATTGAATACATTACAATGACAGCTGAATGAGGAATGATGTTTGGATATGGATTAGATAAGATCCTACATGGGCCTTACCATGTACATCAAAACAGTGACACAATTCATTCTTTTTCATCCATGAACTCTCAAAGTAAGACTTCATTTACCAGTGGTATTGATCATTTGAAGGCTGACCGTCGGTCTCGGTGATCGGTCGTGGAGCTTCGGCCGTGAGATTTCGGTCGAAGAATAACGCTAGTTTGCAGATCCCGTCAGCATGCTCGACAAATCACAGAGCGGTATTCATGCTCTGCCCTATCATATCCCGGCCGGCGTCGGTATTTAACGTCGCCGATATCAACAGGATGAGCTTCCCGGTTACAGAGCGACAGAAACAATTACTACTATAACTGCGTCTTTGATATTTGTTCAATCGTCAGACACGTAATTATGGAGCAGGGCTCAGTTTAATTTTAAGCTTATTATAGTTGCATAGCCATCTCAATGCCGAGATGGAATTGAGTCCGTTACCGAGTGCATAATGGGATATATAATTACCATCTGTAGGACTGAAATGGCATCCTTTATTGCATCCTCATCAAGCATACTTTTCTATTACTTCCACAATGACTCAACTTTTCGCTCTCGCAGCCTTGATATTCACCCTGGCCATCTCAGCAGGTATAAGCATTGCTTTAATCAATGTGGACTGCTACTCAACCTTTTGCTCCGAAGGACCTTTCACTTTTGAAACAAGAGTCCACATCACCGTGTATTACGCTTTCCTCGCCACCCTCGTTATTCTTCTTCTCCTCCGTACAAGCACTCAGCATATTGCCAACATTCACATTGCCCATGAACTCTCTCTCATCGGAAAGCGAATCACCCTTGGTGGCCTCTTTATGTCTCTTGCTATCTTGGCAGTTACGCTATGCTCTACCATCTACTGGTTACCTGCCCAGGATGAGCTATGGGGTTACAAGACTGATCCTCTTGACTGGGCTTCTGCAAAACTTCAGCTTACCATCACCGGTGTCACGGGCCATTATGCTGATATTCTTCTTGGGCTTCTGCTTATCCCTGTCTCGAGAAACAGTCTTGTTGGCCAAGCCTTCTACCTGCATCAGAGCACATTACTCTTTGCTCATAAGGCTGTATCTTATTTGTTCTCACTGAGCGTCATTGTCCACGGTGTCGCGTACATGGTATGTTTTGTCATTTTGTTGTGTTCTACGTACTGATTCATCTTAGCTACACGCCAATGACTCCAGTAGAAACGACGACAAAGCGCGCCATGAAGCCTTCTCCACCGGAAACCCAGCCTTGACAGTCTCAGAGAGCAAACAACTGGGTGGGTGGTTCTCACTCACCTACTACGTCGGAATCGCTGCCATTCTCCCTGTTCTTATTACTCTCGTCACTTCCATGCCATGGGTTCGTCGACGTCACTACAATCTCTTCTATTTCAGCCACGTCATGCTCGGTACAGTGACCATCGTTGCATCTTGCCTTCACGCCAGCACCAATTTTTATCTGCTCCTTCCAGGCTTGCTCCTCTGGATTCTGGACTGGACCAGACGCTTGTTCTTTGGACAGGCTAGAGGTCTGACTACTAAGACCCCCGCTGTGCTCGAGATTGCAGAGAATGGTTGGCTCAGAGTCTCTTTGTTGCCCAACAAAGCAATCTTTGGCCCGCCTCTTCTCTACTATTACCTTAACTTCCCATCAATCAGCAAGGTCCAGACACACGCTTTCACGGCGGTGGCGCACCCGGCGAACAATGGCGGTCCCGTGTTCCTTGTTCAGCCGGAGGCGAAGGAGAAGGAGTGGACTTGGCAGTTGAGGGCTCTCGTTCAAAGACCTAGAGCTACCCTACGACTAGATGCTCGAGTCGAAGGACCATATCCTGTGTCCGACGCAAACTTCGCTTCTGCTACCCATATCGTGTGTATCGTTGGGGGATCCGGTATCACAGGAGCTTTAAGCCTTGCTCACTGGTGGCTAGAGACGCGACCAGCCAACACTCGGTTCGACCTCATATGGACAGCTAGGCAACGGGAGACTACAAGACTGGCAGAATGGCAGAATCTTGAGGAAGTTGCCAAAACAGCTTCTGGTTTTACAGTGACCGCTCATGTTAGCTCGGAGAATGGGCGACTTGATGCTGGACAAGCGCTTCGACAGGCTCTTTCTGGACGTCGGACTGGTGGTTCTGGCTGGGTTTATAGTTCTGGGCCTCCTACTCTCTTGAGTTCAACTGAACGAGCCTGTATCGAATTCCAAAAATATCATCGTGGCAAGGACAACGAGAAAGGCTGGACTGTGCAGGAATTGGCGTGGTATATGGCACGATGGGAGGTTTGAGGATGATGGACATGATGTTGTTCGATGACATGGTTTAAGTTTGACAATAGATATCTAAGTTGGTTAGTGTTCGTTTGAAAAAACTGTCTATATAGGAGATTAGAACGGTTTTGTGAGTTTGGAGGTCAGAGTCATATAAGGTTAAATGGTTTTATCCGACCTCGTCTCCTGGGCGGGGGTTAAATTTGCAGTGAAGGTTTTAGTGGCTCCACTTAATTTCCTTGGTTTCCTACTCTCATTCGTGGGAGTGTGATCGTATCCTGGCAGAGAATTCCAGAAATGCACGGCGAGAGAAGGAGATAGACCGGTTTCTGCTGTATAGTAATAAAAATGTGTTACAGTGTAGGCATATAGGGTTTATCCTATCGCACTTGAATATCGCAAGTCCAGCCTGCGTAAAACCCATTATTTTACTGTATAAGCAAGTTGCGGGTCACGACTCCTTGAATGGTCTCTTCAGATGATAATAATGGTTCAAGAACAACGAAGAATATATAAAGTCGCGGGGCTCTCTCTGGAGAGGGCTCTGTCGTATGTTTTGTCTTATCTAGACAAATATCGATCTCTTTTCTGCAAATACCTCTTCCCAAAGTTTCCTAACTTCATTCCTAAATGCAACGTCTGACCAAATAAAGTCCCTGAGTATCTCGTACGTTTGCGCCCATGACTTCTCCTCGCCATACTTTTCGGATCGCAGGAGTGTAATGTAGCCCGAGCGTACAGGTCCTGTCGGGGAAAATGCGCCGCCTATGTAGACTAGCCACAACAGAAGATCTGCACGTTCGTCCCATGCTGGATCATCATACGCCTGTTGAAGTTCGAAGAGTAACTTGGTAGAAATATTGGCCTGAACAATCAGCAGATGTACTGGGAAGAATTGGCCAGAAACTCACTGGAATTACCAAAGCACACCATACTGTACAACAAAGCATGACTGAACACAGATACGCCCCAAGATAGCAACACCTCATTACTGGTGTCAGCTTAGGAAGAGCTTCTAAGCGCGATTGTATAGACGCTATATGACGGTTGATGAATAGTCCCGAGACAACACAGTCAGCCGGTCGATAATCGTCGCGAATCCGCTCAAGGGCGTATATGTCCTCTAGCACTTCGATGAACTCGTCGCTGAACAAATGAGATCGTATTTGGAGACCGGGCGGTAGCTGTAAAAGATGACGAACAGAGTCTCTTTTCCACTCGAGCTCGGTAAAGCTCGTATGGTCGACAATGCGTTTCGACCCTACCAAGATAGAAGAGTTCAGGTCTTGCCTGATGGGAATTAGTCGGGAACCATGCAATAGTAGAATGCGTACCAGAATATTGCGCGTTTGATCCCTTCGGTCAAACGGATACCTGATTTTTGACAGGCTTTAAGTAGAAGCTGTACAGCTCCCATATGTAGCTGAACTTGAGATGTTGTTCCAAGTCTTGCCTGGTTTACGTCAGTCAAAGTCCATACAGAAGTTACAGTCTTACCTCAACTCCAACTAGAAGTAATATCGCCCCGATAGTAGACTCAGATACAGTCTTGTTCATAGTCTCGCGGATATAGTGAATGGCCTGTCCTCGATAAACGAGCGATTCATTGCTCAAGACACCACCACTAGCGGCAAATGCCAATGAAAGCATGACTGCATTGATCAATGCAGGATCAACGAGGCCAGCTCGAAAGACGGAATGGAAGTTTTGAAAGTCGAGGTCTTGAGAGATACTAAAGACTGGTTCTGGAGCCTGTCTGGCTTCATCTGATGAGAATGTCAGCCTAGATTGGATATCGTATGAACAGAAACGCTACGATTATTGAGGAAATGTTGTAATCTTGAGCTTTTGATTGGAAGGCTGTCAAAAGGATCAAGACTACCGGCGCCCAGACGCGAAACGTCAAGTTTTCCCTTGCGGTTAAGGTTCTTCCCATCTTCTACGTAAAAGTTCTGCACAGATGCTTTCTGGAGGTCTCGTTTCTTCTGCAACGCTTGTTTGACAGCATGTGAACGGGCCAGGCGTTTCGCAGCCTTGTCATTATCGTTGGGGTCTTGGACAGTTATGAATTGGAATTGCACCACTAAGAAGTCAGAACGCCTGTAGCAATAAATTGTCCTCTTCGATGCTGTACTTACTATTGCCGGGGGAGAGACCGTTTTTGCATCCACGGTCATGTGATATGTATCTAAAACAATAATGAAGGAGCTGCAAGAGGTAGAACGGGTGAGATGACGCCGACCCATAATCTCACCGTGGGTTCTGCTGAGAAATCACGACGTCGGCTTTTTCCGTAAGCGCGGGACTGCAGGATCAGCTAGTCCCAGATCAGAAAGATCTCATTTCCTCTTTAAGAAGTATCTCATTGCTGAATGTAGAAGAAGATAGCATCATAAACAAGCGAAAGTAATTGCAAACTCACGATAGATGAGCCTAGTGTTCGCTGCATTTCTAATCATTATAAAAGTAGGTCAGTTTGTCATCAAAAGTCGAGTATAAAGAGTCAGGATGGGACATTGAGAAAGTCTGAATGCAATCACTATTATCACCACCCAAACAACAGAATTCTATACCACTTCAACTACACATCTACTATGGCAGACTCGCGCCTTTTCAAGCCAATGAAAATTGGCAACATCCAGGTCCAACACCGCATCGGCATGGCTCCAATGACTCGCCTCCGGGCAACTGTGGACCGTATCCCAAACGCTCTGATGAAGGAGTACTACAGTCAACGCGCATCCGTGCCCGGAACTCTGATCATCACCGAAGGGACTCTCGTCTCGCCTGCTGCAGGTGGTGGCTTTGCCAGAACACCTGGAATTTGGAACCAGGATCAAGTCAATGCATGGAAAGTCATCACCGATGAGGTACACAGCAAAGGCAGCTATATCTTCGTACAGCTCTTCGCCATGGGCCGAGCTGCTACTGTTCAAGTTGCGAAAGAGGAGGGAATTGATATCGTTGCCCCGAGCGAGCTCTCATTTGAGGGAGGCGCTCAGCCTAGAGCTATGACTCTGCCAGAGATTCATGACATGATCGATGCTTTCGTGGCAGCTGCAGAGAACGCCGTGGCAGCTGGTTTCGATGGGGTTGAAATCCATGGTGCAAATGGATATCTTCTTGACCAATTCCTTCAGGATGTCAGCAACCATCGGAATGATGAATTCGGCGGAAGCATTGAGAACAGATCGCGCCTGCTCGGCGAGATCATGACACGCGTCGCCGCAGCCGTTGGTCCCGAACGTGTCGGCCTTCGTCTCAGTCCATGGAGTACCTTCCAAGGCATGCGCATGGCAGACCCGATTCCTCAATTCAGCGACATCATCACAAAAGCGACGAACCTCAATCTCGCTTATCTCCATCTGATCGAATCGCGTATCTGTGGTAGCACGGATGATATCAACAATGGACAGGAAAGACTTGACTTTGCTTATGATCTTTGGAATGGACCTTTACTCATTGCTGGCGGGTTCAAGCCAGACGGTGCACGAAGTTTGGTGGACGTTGAACATCCAGAGAAGGAAATCATGGTCATGTTTGGGAGAGATTTTGTGGCGAACCCTGATTTGGTGTTGAAGTTGCAGCATGGGTTGGACCTCAATCGAGGCGAGAGAAACACTTACTATACGAGTGACTCGGCTGGATATGTAGATTATCCTTTCAGCACCAAGGTCACTGCTGCAGCTTAAACTAGCTAAATTTATATTTTCTTTTCTTTTCTTCATATATACTTACGATAAATCTTCTACTTTTCACAATCTGTTTTCGTCAACGCGGCTCAATCACGTTGGAACAACCTGGGAGGGGTTAAGATTGCAGTGAAATGAACATGGGTCGCCACTTCTTGAGACAACGATTGGATATTTGAAGAAGCCTAAACGCGACAAAAATAGCCCTTTGGCGGGGGTTAAACTTGCAATGGAAACCAACTGGCAACTGATGAATGATCGACCGAACCTGTTTATTGGCTTATTGATCCCCGGAATGATTGATGTTGTTCCAGGCAGAAGTTTAGCCCACATCAGATCATCCAGTGGTATCGAGCGGTACCGGGTATATCAAGACTCCAGACGACTCCACTTCAATTTATATTTTATACCTCAACTCCAAATCAACCCACTCACCATGGACGCAGACAACCCATTCTCAGTCTTCCCTAGGGAAGTACGAGACATGATATATTCCTATTCCATCCCAGAGATCCCAGCTACAGACGCCACAGTCTTGAATACAGCCTATAATCCCAAAAATGCCCCTCTTCTGTTTCTCAACGAAACCATCTCCAAAGATATTCAACACGTGCTCTACCAAGATCACGCGATAGTCATCCCGGTGCTCAATCCAAGCGAATACGAACTGAAAGAAACAAAATTCGCACCAGTCGTCGGCCAGTGCTCACGATTGATGAAACAGCGCTCTAACAGAGTCATCATCGGTACATCACGCTTTGTTGTCAGCTACTCCCCGCTGGCTCACATTAACATCGCCGACGGAAAGTCAGCCGAGGACTGGATACAGAAATTCTGCGGGTTCGATAATCCTGAACCGCTAGCTAAGAAACTCATCGATGAGCTGATCTCGCTACGACCTGAACTGCCGAATGTTAAGGTCATTGAGTTTAAGTTCTTTGAGTGTTTTAATGTTCTGGTCGCCTTGAGGTGGAAGGAATACTTTTTGCAGTTGAGGGAGGCGTGGCCGGAGATTGAGATAGAGATTGATTTTGTTCCTGCCTTTGTGAGCTGGGAGCATGTTGAGGGATTTTTACAGGATGCTCAGGAGAGTATGGAGGTAGATGGTGTTTTCGACGAGGATAGATTGAGGGAATTTGAAGAAAGGAAGTATGGCACTCAATAGTGGCCAGTCTTCAACTGAGAGTAGATATCGGGTTTCACTCATTGTACATGATCAGATGGTCTCGTTATTCTAGCTTTGAGAAATACAACATAAACATTCTAACAACAAACAAGCTACGCTATGCTGTCTAACCCATCCCTCAAAGATCATACTCAGCAATCAACTTCTCAGCAGCAGTCATACCCGTCACATAAGCAACAGACTGAATATGACAACTAGCCAAAATAGGCACAACTCCCATATCCGCCACACGCAGACCCTCAAAGCCAATGACCTTGAAGTCACTATCAACCACAGCCTCGGGATCATCCTTCTTGCCCATCTTGGTAGTACCGCACATATGCCAGCTGGATGAAATAGTAGCTCGCCAGTGCGCTAGAAGCTCTTCGTCAGAATCACCCACTGGTCCGACCATCGTGTCCACATTGTTCTTGACGTAGTTTTCGTGCTTGACTAGACGGAATGCATCGCGGAGTGATTCGATGGCTGCGCGACGGTCGAAGGGTGTGGAGAGGAATTTGGGGTCGAATTTGAGAGGGACGTTGGGGTCGGAGGATTGAAGTGTGACTTCGCCTTGACTCTGCGAATTGTAGTAGAATACTAGGATGCAGGAGTAGTTCAAGTTACAATCCGGGAACTGGGGGATGAACCAATGAATGGGAAAGTGCGTAAGAATCTCATAATGCGGCACAGTTTCTTTCATAAGATACTCCTTCTCTTGTTCCGGCAAAGCTTTGAACTCTTCCGACTTGACAAGCTTATCAAGCTTGAACCAGCCGATACCAAGCTCACATGCAAACTTGGTCCAAGGGCCTGTACCGTCTTGACGCCATTGCTGGAGTGCTTCGTCCATGGCTTTTTGGTCGCCGTAGAAGGGCTTGCGGGCTGTGTCGCCTTCTTTGCGGGTGTAGACTAAAGGAGTGAACATGTGATCCCTCAAGCCTTGGCCGATGCGGGGGACGTCTTTGATGACGGGGATGTTGAATTGAGAGAGTTGCGATGCGGGACCAATGCCGGAGTGCATAAGGATGCTGGGAGTGTTGAGGGCTCCTGCTGAGAGGATGACTTCCTTCGAAGCGTAGTCTGTAGGTGTTAGTTGTGAACTTATAATAGTCTTAGAGGGTTAGAGCTTACACTTCTTGTCTCCGACTTCAACACCGACTGCCTTGTTGCCCTCAAGAATCACTCTCTGAACAGAAGAGTCTGTCAAGACAGTCAAGTTCTCAGGCTTCGGCTCCAACAGATCATTTGCCGTAGATCGTCGTCCCTTGTAACTCGAGTTGATCAAAACTGACATTCCAAGAGGGTTTCCAGAGTTATGATCAGGATTCAACGGGAACCCAGCATCCTCGAAGAGGTCCAGGACAGGAGGAAGATCCTTCTCCCACTCAGCCGCATATCCAACATGAAGCTTTCCCTGGTTTCCATGATCCTCATTCTTAGGCGCAGCATACTTCGCATCAATACCGTCCGGCAAAGCTCCATGGAACGTCTCAAGACTCTTATATCGCTTCTGAATCTTATCCCAGGCGAATGAATCATCACCTACAATTCTCGCCCACTCTTCATAATCATCTCTCGCACCAACACTGTAAACACCAAAGTTAATAGCACTCGAACCACCGAGTCCTTTACCACGTGAATAATCCAATTCACGACTGTCGGCGTGTTCCTGGGGCGTTGTCTTGTAGCCCCAGTTCATGTCCTTGTTCATGAACGTCAACCATCGCTGACCGTCGACGCGGAGGTTGCGGTCCGCGTTTGTACCGCCTGCTTCAAGGAGCAGAACGCTGGGCTTTTTGCCTGCTGAGGCAAGACCTGCTGCGACGGAACTTCCGGCGGGGCCACCTGGAAATGACGTTAGTGTGAGCCTTTAGTGGTTGTGTGCTTTTAGTGGTGAAGATCATTCGATAGTGCGGTTTTTGAGTCATAGTGCGGGCGAGCGAACGGACGGCCACTGGAATGAAAGACGTACCTCCTACGACAATAAAGTCATATGTTGAAGAAGCCATGTTTGCAGATCTGATAGGGAAAGGCTGGTTGATTGGATGGTGAGGGTTTGAGCGATTCAGTTTATGAGGCGTGATGAGATTACTTTTGATCGACCAGCAATGAGTAATTGAGACGGGAGAGAATTGATAATGAGGGGAAATGGGCTATACGAGGCGTTATATACAGGTTAGCTCTACTGATGAGTGTGACAAGTGCCACGCAATTAATGCTCGTCGTCTTGGTTTCCCCTCTCCATTAACTGGGCTGGGTAGGGCGTCGTAGACTAGGGCGCCTTATCCTAGTGTAACGTCTTGATACTGTAACAGGCAAAGCATCAAGCATTAGGAGTACAGTTTAGTAAAGAGAATCATACGGTACGTTGGTCGTAAGCGGGGATTAAGAACAGCGCATTGTTAAAAGGCGGGTATTAACTTAGACGAGTTTCAAGGGTTCCTGTCGATCCTACTCCGCTGCATTACGGAGAGAAGGTTATGTAGTTAAAAATGTCATACGCTTATTAACTCCTGTGTTTTGTCGTTGATTCAGTAAGCGGGCTCTTACACGGATGCATTTTCGAATATTATGTACCGGATTTGTCTGCGCCTTACGGTAGTTGTGCTGACTGAGACTCCAGCTCACTCTAAAGTGATGGCCGCTGCCGAGAAGAGACCCCGCTGAGGCACAGGGATGTCTTAGGTTCCGCGGAAGTGGCCCCCCTTTCCCTGGACCGGGGTTATAGAGGCTGGGATCTTTAAATGCAAATCATTTTTGTTTCCACGCGTGTCTTTTTACTTTCTCATTTCTCATGTCTCGGCTCATCATGTCATAAATCCGATTGCCGGTTGCCATGTGCCGAAAGGATCATGAACCGTCGTACCAACAGAATGATGCATCAGATAATGCATCAAATCGACGCCCAATTGTTGCAGCACAGTAGCATAACAACTGGGTATGTCCTTGAATAATGCAGATATTTGTGACCGGCCAGTATCCACTAATCCCCCGTCTTAACACCGGAGCATATTTCCATTGCGAGTTTAGACCCATTAGTCCAACGATCAGCGCGGCAGACGCTCTAATTCTCCGTTGACTTACCACTGTTCCCACTAGTTAATGCACCTTCTTCCCCTGAAGATTGCATAATCTACAGCAGATGATCATATCCTGAACTGAGTAGCAAGATCTGCAGGAGATGGAGTGTCACCCTAAGACTACTATACGCAGTGGAGGCGACATGTTCGTGTTAACCATTCTTTTTATTGCCGATCTCATGAACTGCCCTCCATTTTGAGCCGCCACATCCTGCTCTTGGCCGCACGACTAAGGAACCGTCGACGGTTGACTCGTGGTGACAGGGATCCAACCTGTGGTAATACCCAAGTGTCAGCACCTGTCAACAGTGAGTGGCTTGACTGGTTTCTTCTAGGGGCCTTCTGCGACGCATCAAGCCAAAGATCTTCGCGACGGCTCAAAAGAAGGTAACGTCGCTGTCAAAGCACACACTTAATGTGTCGGTATATGGACCCGTTCTTAGAAGGCAAGTCCCGAACGACAGTTCTTGAATAAAATTAAACTTGATGCTTGTCTCCGTATTTATTCCCCATGAATCTGTCGCATCTAGATTCTTTTCATCTCTACTTTCTTTTTGCTTTTGTTACTTGAGTTGTTCAAGATGGATGCTATTGCGGAACAGTTCATCCTGCTCTCTCTGGGCTTGGTCACCATCTTTGTCCGCATTGGTGTGAGATGGCGACAGGTTGGGGTTGCGGGATGGCAATTGGACGATTATCTGATGCCATTTACTGGTGTAAGTTCGCTTGAACAGTGCATATAAAGTCAACACTGACCATCATAGCTTCTGTTCACAGCCGAAACGATAGCAGCGTATCTCGTCGGCGCCAAATTCCAGGGCTTGACCAACAGTTACATGACCGACCAACAACGCGCCGACATCGACGTCAACAGCCAAGAACATTACAATCGAGTATGGGGATCCAAAATTCAGGTTATAGGCTGGTCCTTTTATGCTTGTATTCTTTGGTCGCTCAAGTTTTGCGTCACTGCTTTTTACGGTCGTCTTACGTACGTAACCTATCCCAACACTGGAAGTTTGTACTGACTCTTGTAGCTCGGGCTTGTCGCATCTAAGAATGCGTGTTATCGTCGCATACATCATTCTCGGAATTACTTATGGTGTTGTCGCCCTTACAATTCTGTTGTCGTGTCAGCCTTTCAATCATTTCTGGCAGGTTACGCCTGACCCGGGACTGATCTGTCAACCAACAAAGTCACCGGCTTATGTTCTGGTCGTTGTCATTCCTAACATCTTGACGGATATTTACCTGCTTTCTATCCCATTACCTGTAAGTAGACTGATCAACAATGTCGCGATGGGATGCTAACAATTGTGCAGCTACTCTGGGGCGTCAACATCAGCTTGCGACGCAGACTTACACTTATGCTTCTCTTCAGCGGCGCTCTGTTCATCATGATGGCGGGCACAATTCGAGCCGTGACAATTCTCACAGTACGCACTACCCGCCCTATCTGTACACCGACGAGTGACTAACAAATTATTTAGGCTGGACCTGAAGGCGCAGTATCCGGTAGCTCCTGGGCCTGTCGCGAAACCTTTGTCGCAATAATCGTAACCAATCTCCCCATCATTCAACCCTTGATCCGCAAGGGCGCCAATTTCATCGGTCTCAGCGTCTTATTCTCCCGCGGAACAAAATCCGCATCACAAAGCCATCAACTCCGAAGCAACGAAGGAGGAAGCCGCTTCAAGTCCAACCGCAGAACGAAAAACGACACCAACACAGGCCATCCGCTAACTACAATGCCACAAACTTCTGCATGGGCCAGCGACGAGCATATTTTACCGGGTACAAGTAGTGGAAACGGCAAGGGGATTGTTGTGGCGCAGGAAATTAGCGTGCAGTCTGAGGCTTTCGATGATGCGAATCTTGGTGAAGTGACCAAGGGTCCTGCGGTGCACGATTGGGGGTACAAGACAAGGGATCCTTGAGTGTGATATTGGAAGGTCTTGTTTTCTTATCTATACTGAATGTAATAATGTAATGCAAATTCTTCATGAACCTCTTTGAACTTGC
Source organism: Fusarium luffae (assembly GCA_013184325.1). Taxonomy (NCBI): domain Eukaryota; kingdom Fungi; phylum Ascomycota; class Sordariomycetes; order Hypocreales; family Nectriaceae; genus Fusarium; species Fusarium luffae. The sequence continues at coordinate 93,683 of JABCJV010000089.1, read as the reverse complement.
TGTGGAGACCGGATCCGCGGAAGATCGTCATCCGGCCAAGACAAGGACCAGGGTTAAGTGTCCGAGTCCCCGTATCTTCAGCGGATCCGCTTCCGTCTTCATACCCTGCAGCCTCCGCTTTATATTGAGCCCTGAGCACGGAGGGGGGGCGGTCGGTCTACCGGTTAGGATAACCGAAGCCGAGGCATTGAGTTTGAGGACCTTGTCAATGTTTAAAGAGAGTGGATTTTCTTATAGCTGTTGGTTAGAGATATCAATGCAGCGGACGTAAGCGATGTTTATAAACATGGGTTTCCTTGTGAGACGCAAAACATATTAAGATGCACAAGGTTTCGGCTATCATCCGACGTATCGTCTGTGTTTGGTCTCCAGTGTTTAGATATATCTCATCGACCTGGCTAATAAGTTGGGTTCAAACAAGTGTTTTGATTCAGTTCGGAGATATAATTCATGCGCGCCAGGTTACATCAGAACTCTGCTCATAGCATTTCACATAAAGAAGGTAAAACTGTACTTCTTCCCAAAATCGTGCTTGCAGTTGGCACGCGATGCAGCCGGGTACTTCATATCTGTATACGGCCTGTATCAGCAAGCTTTACATGCAGCTCTGAAGTGGGGTAACAATCCGTCCATGACCAATCCGCGATACCTTCACTGCAATTTTAGCTCGCTCTAGAGGCTAATATTATTATGTAGTCTCTTTCCACCACGAATTGGAAATGTCAGCAAGCTTTACATGCAGCTCTGAAGTGGGGTGACAATCCGTCCACGACCAATCCGCGATACCTTTACTGCAATTTTAGCTCGCTCCGGAGGCTAGCATTGTCATGTAGTCTCTTTCCACCACGAAGTGGAAATGCAGTGGCACGTCACTATTCGTTTTTAACGGGCTGATATATGTAGTAAGACCTATATATAGAACCGTAAGCAAACACTTCAAACCGAACATGTGAAGCCTAACTCTCATCTCGGCATCTACACCTCACGCATCCCATTCCATAAATTCCCAACATCAGTAAACTCAACTTCCTGCAACATAGACCACCAATTTGGAAACGGATCCGGCACGGCAACAGGCGCACCCAAACCAAGACCTTGATTCTGGGCAGCCACCGAACTTTCACTTCCATCTTCTCTCTGTCTATCGGCGTGGCTAATCTGCTGTAAATGCTGATCTGATCTATCAACAATGCGATATTCATGGATTGACTGATGTAAAGCTTCAAAGTCAGCTCTTGAGCGACCGCGGTAGCGACCTTCGTCTTCCGTAGCTCGCTTGTAGAGGAGCGATGAGTTTTGGATGGTTTTAATCTGATTTTGTTAGTGCTTCACCCGTTATACGTGAGTTGAACTTACCCAGCCTCCAGCGAGCTCCCATGCATTCTGGAACTCTTCCAAGTACTCCAGTCCCCAATTCATGAGTTGCTCAGCTCTTTTACTCCGACCGAGATTCATCCTGGGGAATCTGAATACGTAAAGGTTCAGGAAACATGCCGTAAAAGCACAAAACCCAGAGAAAGGCGTCATCAGTGGAATGCCGCACTCTGAGGCTTCTTGAAGTAAGCAGGTGATTTGTTCTGCCGCATTGAATAGTTGTCTGGCACTTTCGTCCCACCAGCCTGGTGGCGCTTCTGCTTCGAGGAGGGGAGGGTCCACGGGACCTCGAGGTGTCATGTCGGCTTTCGGTAAGAAGGGGAAATATTCCCGGTGAAGCATGATTGTGCTATGTAAGCGTCAGTGCGACTCCCCGAAGGTCGACGGGTATCTCACCTCAGATAATAGAGCATATTCAGGTAGATGAAGGATTCACCATGACCCAACGTCATATGCACAACAACACTCTGCTCCGGATACCAAAGCCTCTCATGCTGTCCCTTCCTCCACTCTTCCAATCTTGCCCTACACTGATCCCAAGGCGATCCCGGCACCCAAGGACAATTCTCAGCCGCACACATCCCCGGTGCACAACGTCCATTGTTAAACACAAACGACATGGCCTGAGCATAAATATCGAAACCCAGCGCGATGGACTCAAATCCTTCTGCAAGACCGGATGTGTCGCCTAGCGATGTTCCGAAAGAGAAGTCGGTGTAGTTGAGAGGTCGGGGCACCTTGAGCTTTTGCATCTCCGACATGGGGAGCATGCGCGGGTTGTATGTTCCTGAGTTGATGGTGCAGTCCATTATAAGGCAAGCCCAGTATGTCCGTGATTCTACCGCTATGGCCATGGTATCTGGGTCGTGGCTTTGGGAGACGTCCAGGGGATGGGGACTTATGCGGGAGCTGTGAAGAGATTGCATAATGCGAATTGCCATTCCTAAGATAATCAGCAACTGTGTGTGTCGGGACTTGGGTTACTTACCGCAGTGCATCCAGGCTTTGTGGTACTCACGTACTCCCCACTCATACAACGTCAGAATCAACAAAGCCTGTACAACTTGGACCTTGGGTGGTTGTAGAATAGCATCGGCCAAGGTACTCCAAGCATAACTTGCATAGGCTTCACTGCTCCTCAAGCTCCTCAGCCAGTCTCCAGTGACGATAGAACATTGCTTCCTCGTGATAGCAAGAGTCGTAGCAAGAAGCGCTTTGCCCTCCTTTGTTCGAACCGTCTGATACTCCTTCATAAAGGCCGACGCCTGAAGAATCCTCAATTCCGGAAACTTGGCAGTGAAGATGTTCAAAGCTTTCAGAATGACTCCCATGGGTAGGTTCGATAGATGTTCGTCCATACTCTCGGGTTCATTGTATGGAGCCGTTTGTCTTGGAGGTATTGGCGTTACAGAACTCTGGAATACCGACGAATGAGAAATCACTGACGTCTCATCACCCCTCGGAGTCGAAGCAGCTGTTCCATTTTGTATTCTTCTTGCAGTTTTCTTAGCAGATCGAACCTGTGGTCTCGAGAGTTCGCAGCCAGATGTTCCGAGCCTGTCACATCTTGAGCAAGGTGCAGTTCCAGTGTGAACGCACTTGACCTTGGCTTTTCTTCAAGGATAGATTAGATTTGATTCTTCTCAAATTGATCAGTTCACTAACTTACCTGCACTGTTCGCAAGATAAACTGGATCGCATTGTTCGGTATTGGCGGGTTGTCGGGTATGAAGTGCAGATACAAAGAAATTTGGGAGCCGATAAGCCGGTTTTCGGAACTCGGCTTTGATGGGGTGAAAACTTATGGCCCTGGTGGAAGGAATAACGATTCCCCGACGGGAGCACCAACTATCGATAATGTGAATAGAAATACCATTTTTACTACCACAAATTATTATTATATTGTAAAGGAGAAACGATTTACATTTTGGCTAATAATTCCTTTACTTGTTTGACTGCTCTTGAAGATTTGAAAAAATTTCCAATCAAGTCTTAATAAACAATTCTGGGTAGATAAATGATCAGGCCGCTTATCACAAGTTACTGATTTTCACTGTACATCTTGATAACTGACCTTCAAAAACCTTAAGTAGACAAGTCACCTTATTCTTCAAATCTGATTTCCACTTAAGCTTATGAAATGCAGGAAAGTTTTAGGAAACTGTCAAAGATATTGATGCATTATTCCATGCTAATAACTTTGTTGGTCGCTGCAGGGCACTTTCATTTGTCCAAGAATCAACTATCATAACGGCAAAACAATAGGGCCTTTTCACTTCAAGGTTCAAACGAGCCACATGAGTCTTTGCCAGCTTGTGAAGCAATTTCTCGCTTTGTATTTAGGTACGGGCCTTAAAACCTATGCAATGAAGACCAGAAGGTGACCACATTGTAACGTAGTCATATCCAGTAATCAGCAGTGCAGTGTCGTATCCACTTGGACGGCAATGGAAGGGAACCCATAATAGCGGCTTCCGGTCTAATAGTATGAAGCCAGAAGCTTTCTGGTATACGTAATTCTTTATGACTGGGACAAATTTAGGTAATCCTCCTGACGGTGGGCTACTCGTTCGTATTTGACCATCGCTTCCAGGGGTTGACCGCTTATTGAATCCAGCTATAACAGAGTCGATGTTGAAAAGGCCCTCATCAACTGAAATAGTCGAATCGTTGATAAAGAAACAGTTGCTTGTAACAATGTCTACCACAACACTATGAACACCGCCTTCCAAATCGGAGATAACAAGGTGGTCATAATCTGGATAGTTGAATAGAGCAAGTTTTCCATTCGGAGATATACGGAGTGGGTCTGGGGACAAGGATAGGTGTTGAATTCGAGACGTGTGTTCGCCAGTTTCGATATCGAATAAGACAAGCATCTCATAGTGGGGAGTTGCGTTTGATGCCCCTCGATACCAAGACACTGCCAGTTGGCTTCCAACAAAGGCCACCTGAGAAACACGTTCTCGTCGCTTTTGCGGAGATACGATAGAACGTTCAAGTTTGCGTGCCATGATGTCCCAAACGAAGACGCTAGAACCATCGTGTCCAGCCACTAGATTCCGGCTTGTAGTGCGTGTATCTGAAACCGCAAAATCCACTATGGAAACAGATGTTATCGGACAACGGTATGAAATGTTTTTCTCCCAATCCCAGGTGAAGATCGATGATTCATTTCTGAATATCAAATTTTGACCCTGAGGTGAAAATGATAGACTTCCCAGAAAAATCCCGGGTATCATCAATGTGGATAGATTGTTGCCTGTTGTCGCGTCCACCACTCTGACTTCAGTTCCTGATACACAAGCTACAAGCCTCCCATCATTGGAGGCTTGAAAGTCTTCGTTCCCTCTAGAAGAAGGTTCGTGAGCTAGAAGCTCAGAAACACAGCAGACCAACAATCTTCGACCATTGAAGAGTGAGATGGTCTGATCGTCATAAGCAACAGATATATTCATTCCATCATTCGTTAGCTGATCAGGAAGTTCAATCTCCTTGATCAAAGTCCACCATTGGCGATTATACAGCATTAGCTTCTGCTCGATCACGAGAGCGACCCACGAACAAGCGTGTGAGAAGGCCAAGCTGTTGCAATCATAACCGGATGGCTTGGAGTCTTCGTATGTTCCCTTCAAAAAGTCCCAAACGAAAAGACCTTCCTGATCAGTACAGATCAGCACTAGATGAGAATCGGGGACGAACTTGACGACTCTGATGAGATTTAAACCGGTCGGAGGAAGTATCTTGTACCGAACACCAGATCGACAGTCGAGAATCCAACCCAAGATAGAGCTACTGGAGTCACTGGTGCAGCTGTAGGTCCAAACCACTGCTATGGCACAGTTCGGCGAGAAAGACAATTGGGGACTAGACGGATCCCATTCTAGCTCAAAATACCGCACTTGACGTATGTCTATCTCAAAAGTATAGAGATCGTATATCTCCACATCCTTTTGATAACAAACCCACAGAAACCGACTGTCAGGCGATACATCGATGCTTGACACCTTCGGATTTCCAAGAACGTTAGTCCAGATCGGATTGGGAGAGTATAAGTTGTAAATCTCGAGTATCTCATAACCTAACGGCGATTCTTTGACGTCCTTTGCATACGGGATTACCGCGATCCATTTCATGTCTGGAGACGCCGCTGCCAACCCCTTCTTCCCATATTTCGTTCTTTTCTGCACTGAGCAGTCGCGAGAGTCCAAGATCATGAGTTCCTCATCGCCTACGACTAGTATTTGACCTTCAGACGAAAAGCTCACAGTGGGAATCCAGCCGGGATATTCAAATACACTCGAGAATGGGCTCCATGTGTCACCCACATGAGGGGTGCTTGCAAAATAATCCGGCGTGTATTCCTTGAATCTTTTACGAACCAGGCTATTTTTTGGGCTGAAGAGTAGACCGGAGGCGTAAACTTGAAGTGGGTATTCCTCAATTGCCGGACGGAAGTGTGTAAAGAATTTATGAGCATCCTCGATCAAAGCCAAATGATCTGGTTCGGAGTAAGCTTTCTGTTCAATAGTGGTCAGTGTCAACTTGTTCGTCTGCCAAGATACGCACGTACAGCTGGTAGACCTTTGAGGAAGAGCAAGGCTTTGCTTGTTGCCGGAATGCTCCCACATAGGCTCAGGGCTTCTAACCAAAACAAGAACTTCTCGATAATAAAATCATGGGCAGGGTCAAGACTAAGGAGGCCCTCCCCGCTTTTGTTCTGGGTGAACTTCTCGTAAGCCTCTTTTAAATGCTCGGCCCAGAAGACGCATGCATATACCAAACCTTCTAAAGGATCGGGGTCGGGACAATTGAGGAGAGCCTTTTCGATGTGTACGCCGGGATGAACTAAGCTGTACATATCCTTGTCAAGCTTATGGAGAATGCTGAGTGATTTCTTGAAGAGTAGATAGTGGTGTTGTCCAAGACCAGAGTTGAAGAGCAGCGTACTTGAATCTTTTACCAGGAAGTCTTTGGCTGACTGGTGAACCAAAAACATTGTGTTATCTCTGGTTGTCAGTAATGAACCACACTCTGCTATAATGTCGGGAAGCCTATTCTTCTTTACGCCAAACTTTTCCATGGCTGATTTCTCCATTGTCAACAGTTCAGAGAACTTGATTGGGCGAAAGACAGTTGAGGCAATTGCAAGAAGCCTGATGTAAAGCTCATGACTGGGAGAGTCGTGGATTTGATCGATCATCCTCTTGTAAAGCCCGTTGAGCCCCGAGGGAAGCTTTCGAAGCGTTGACGTAATCTCCCAGCTTCGGCTCCTCCCAAGCTGCTGGAAGACTAAGGCTACCCATAGAAATGTGCCTTGGGCGTGTTCCGATACGTAATCCAGAACTTCTCGCGTCTCTTGCGTGTTAAGATTCTTTTGCATTTGAAGTTGGCGGGTATGGTAGTTGATGTAGTAATGGACGGCTTGGGAAACAGACGTGTCGTTCAACTCCAATGACAATGAAAGCTTCGCTGGTGTTTGCGCCAGAACCTCATCAATTTCGCAGCGGTGGCGGCTACTAACAATCCACTTGACGCGTGGAACGGTGGATGATATCAGTGCTAAGAGATAGGAAAGATCATCAAGACACTCATCCAATGCATCCACAACAAGATATGCTTTCTCCAGGGCTGGATCGGACGTGATTTTGCGAAAAAGATCTTCCATCGCGACTCTCGAGTTCCAATGAGAAGCATTGTATTCTGGTTGATCTTCCAGGTGGGATAGGAGACAAGGCTGTTGATCAACCAGGAGGTATACCAGCCCTCTTAATACCGCCAGAGCATTGTTCAGGCCGGAATTCGTGGCCTGACAGAAGAAGAATGATAAAGAGATGTGATTCTCTAGGCCACTTAGTTTTGTACTTGGTTGCAGCTCGTCGATAAGGCCACACAGTAACATCGTTTTGCCTTTTCCAGGATCCCCCCTGATCCAGAGGACCTGGCCATTGTGGTCTGCATTACGCCAGGCCAGAAATTCAGGGTTTTCAATGATCCATATGTATGAATCCTTCAATAAGCCACCGTTAGTCTGCTCGATCCTGGTTTTGTCGTGTCGAGGATCAGTTGAGCGAAGTGCTGCCAAGTGCTTTTTGGCGTCATATTGATGGTTGTCGCCATGGTAGTTGTTCGTTGTATATTGGTTTCCAACTTGTACCCTTGAAGGGCCCTCGGCGTTCACAGAATGCACCAAGTTGTTGTTCTGCATGGTGAACAGAGCAATCTGACCTTCACATCCGGTAAGGTCAAAGAGGGGGTTCTTGATCACTGCGAAATACGCGAGAGTAAGCAGAAAGGGTTTGAAAGAGGGGGAGAAAAGGGGAAAGAGATTTGTATCCAATCAGTATCATCATGCTCAGGTCAGGTGGCAAATTCTAGTTGTTGGTGCAGCACCTCCAGCCCTTCGCCCAATCGCTGAATGGCATGCAGAATGAGGCTGAAACTCGGTGAGACAGTTCCCGCGAATCTGCGCATTTGCGCTCTATGATCAAGATCGTTGCGTGCAAACCTTTCGAATAATCCCAACACCTGCAAGAGCAATGGCGGAAATCTTTGGCGCCGTAGCTGGCGCGATCAGCATCACTGCGTTGTTCAACGAATGCATAGACTGCTTTGACTATATCCAGATTGCTCGACATTTTGGCCAGGACTTTTCCCGTTACCAACTCAGACTTGATGTTGCAAAATGTCGATTGTCAAGATGGGGAGCCGCTGCCAACATCAACAATGATCCGCGATTCACGAATAACATGGTTTTGGACAACTCGACTGTGGGTCTAACGCAAGATATCCTGCAAGAGATAGTTGCTAGATTCGAGGCAGCGTACAAAGTCTCCCGCCGTTATAAAGCCATGCCAGAAGATACGAACACGGGAATTTGTACGGAAACAGACCTCACCTCAGTCTCCCAAAGACTGCACAGCCGCTTCTCAACACTCACACTAGATCGACAAAGCCGGGTTGGATTACTGAAAAAGACAAGTTGGGCACTGTACGACAAGGATTATATGGGCAGAATGATCGAAGACATCGCCACATCCATCAACGAACTCGAAAAGGTCTTCCCCGTCGCGCCTCAAACGATACAGCGCCTCGCCACGATGGAGGTTGAAGAGCTGAATGACGAGAAGGAGTTGAAGATGCTCCAGGCTGTTACCAAAGGCTTGGATCCCGTCTTGAAAGACATGACCGAGCACAGGCTTCAGGAGATCACAGGGAAGAACTCAGCCGGGCGAGTCGCGGGGAATGGAAGCGTCAACATTGGACATACTTTTGTGAAAGAGTCGTTTGTTCAGGGTCAAGGGCTCAGAGACAACACGACCAACCACGTCGATGAAATTGATGGTGGAGAACGGTCACGGGTTAATATTGGTAACACTTATGGTGGAAAGGGATTTTGGGACTGAACGTACCATTGATGTGTGTTCATGCTAGAAATGACGACACTCACTCTGATCAAACTTGCAAAAGTTCAAGCAAGACATGCCTGGTCAACTATACACTCTTTACATACTGAAAACTTAGCTTAGCAACTAATGCTGCAACGAAACCTATCCTCTCCAGTCTCACTGTTTCTACAGTTGAATTTTATAAAAAGCATAGTTTTACAGACGTGATCGTGATACGTTGACTTATTTTCCCAATCTACAGGATTCTGTTAAATTCACACAACAGACCTTGCCGCGACGATTCTTGCCATGAAATCAATAGCAAGCTGATGCTGCATATTACTTATGTTCATGTTTAGCCTTCTTTTTAGGTCTTATCTCACCCTCATAAATCTTGAAAAAGTTCTCCGGTTCTGTGGGATGCTCGCCGGTTACATCGTGGAAAGCTGTGGTCGAGATGTAGTTGGTTTTGCCATCCTTGACAAGACTGTAGTACTCAAGGAGGTACTGCTGCTCTGATGGATCCAATTCAGATTGAGATTGAAGCACTCGTCTTGCTTCGGCACTTCAAACTAGTTAGCTTCATAGTATCTTGGGGGTAGATACATACTGGGAAATATTCTCAAATTGGAGCTTAGTTCCAAGAGCCTTACTGGCGGCAGCGGCGAGTTCCTTTCCGGCACATAGCATCGGGCCTGGCATTTACCGTCAATCCTTGTTGTCTCGGTAGTAATCTCGGGAGGGTTGTTGACTTACCAGTAACTACCATCATCTGACCGCGATGTCGGTCGTCAAATCCATGTTTGCCCTTTCCGGTCAAGACATGAGCAGCAACTTGAGCAACGTCCTGTCTCATTGTCAGCAAATGTCTTATCCGATATCGTATTTATCTTACACCAAGTGCAACTGGGGCGAATTTGTGATTTTCCCCAATGGGAAGTGGGAGAATGCCTTCTTCCTTTGCCTGTTTAGAGTACAGAAGAAGGTTTTCGGCGTAGAAGCCAGCCCTAGATATCATTAGTCTTCCATTCCCTGTATGGACGTTAGAAATCTTACCGAATAATACAAGGCGAATGTCCAGTAGAAACGTTCGGGTCACCTTTGGCCTCCATAACAAGCGCCTCCAAGTCAATGAACTCTCTCAACCTTGGTTGCTTTCCTCTCTCAGCATAATCACAGCCCGCCGAACTGATCAATAGCACATTCGGAACATCTGTCTTCTTCGCCGCATGGACGAGCTCCTCCGTGATCTCAAGTTTATGTTCATGAGTAGGAGGAACGAGACAAATAGTGTCGCAGCCAGTATCTTGGAGGGCCTTTGCCATGGTACGAAGACGGCCAGGCTTGTGGGGGACGATTTTGGCGCCAAGGGATTTAAGCTCCTGGGCTTTTTCGGATTCCGGGTGAAGGGTGAGGCCGACGACGTTGGTGACTTTGCGGGAAAAGTCGCGGTGCTTGAGAATTAGTTCGGCGATGAGGAAGCCTGTGTTGCCGTCGACGGCTGTGATGCAGATGTTTCGCGACATGATGGGCTATTCTGCTAGTTGGCCGGGTGAATAGGGTGTCACGGGAACCATGGATGAGGAGGGAATGCAGTTATAAGACAATTCCATCATTTCTCCTCCAGTCTTTGATGCGGTTGACCCTCAAGCAACACAGGTCTCGTCATGCTGAGCAATTGATTCCTGGTTGTCTACAGGCGATAATAGTGGCCGGAGCAGAATGTCCGCACACGCCATTTACGTATCCGTACAATCATTGTTCGCTTTCATCTGATGTAAAGAAATGAGGCTAGCTGCATATCGTGACGCTGACGACAACATTACGAAATGTTGATCTTTTAATGAGGGGTTGGTGAAGGTGGCCTGGTATTCGGATCTGTCACAGTCTCAGAATACGTTTGACAGGCAGAAGGTTACAGTGCAAAGCATATTCTTAACGCCACTAATGCAAGCACTTTAACCGCAATTGTTGTTCTTGTTGGTTAATATCGGCAGACGATCATCAGCCCTGTTAACAGGCCATTTTTCAGAACACCTGACATAAGTCAATCAATGTTACCAGATATCAGGTAGACTAGCTGTCAAAGGGTTTGATTAATAATCTCAATTCACGACTATAGCTTGCCGATAAAGCACTTCCATCCGCCCAAGCATCATCTCTCACTGAGCGAGTAACTAGCCTGCCTAGCCCTCTCACTGCCTGACTCGAAACAGCAAGATGAGGTCTTGCCACCCTTAGAAGCAATTTTTCGCTTTCAATATGTTAGTAGTTGCATAAAAATGACGAGAGTCTGGTAGACAAACCTGCTTCTCGGCATCCATACTGGCGAAACCACCAGAGTGGCTGGACCTTCCGCCCTTGGAAGTAATCTCTTGGACCCCTTCCTTGGGTCTTGAAGTGTTAGTAAAGTTCTTAGATTGGTGACTGATGCAGGGAAAATACCGGTTAGCAAAGTTACCGGGGTTCGAGTTGTCGGTGCCAGTCATCTTGAACTTTTTGATATCTAATACTAGTTTGTTTCTGGCCGTAATTTACTCAATTACCTGAAACTTTGTACCTTAAATATTAAATACGAAGGTGCTAAGTTTGTGTTAAAATGTTTCAATTGACGTGTTACGGTACGTTTGCATGACGTATATCACTGCTCACCCTGACCAACAAACATCGTATTATTTCGACATGACGTCTATAAAGAAGCATACCATACATACTTAACTCACGGGTGAGTGACGAAATTGCTAAAGCAAAGCGCAATCATGAAACGTGGAGGTTGCTTTGTTTGCTGGTAACGGCTGACGAGGGGACGGCTCATCGATGTGAACTTACGGTGATCGGCCTCGCTGTAAGATTCACATTTCCATCATGATAACGGCAAGGCTCCCGTGAATTACTTGAAGGGATATGGGAGAACTCCTATATTGACATTGAGCTATAGGATCGTTTTTACCCCCTTGTCCAATCAATCAATGATGACCGAATGCTGCTTTGTCGTGTACCTCCAGCTTCAGGTGCCGAGAGTAGTGGTTTAACGATAAATACTTTTAATATCTATATCAATTGACACTATAAAATTTCGAGTTTCAAGAAAAAGAAAACGGATATCTGGAACAGAACAGACACTCATATTTGCTCTTTTTTATTTTTCTTTTCAGCTTGCTTAATGAACTTCTGAAGTGAAGGCTTCGTGACCATAGACTTCTGAGGCCTAGATCCAGATAAGATAGGGCACGATAAGATAAAGCAGCTCGAGCGCTAGACCCAAGACGGTAAGGCCTACTCGGCATGACGGAAGGGATCACTACGTAAATGCTTATTCCCGTGACTACTTCCCCCAAGTCAAGACACCGAAGTCGCCGACTCATCTTCACCATCACCACTTGCTGAGAAATACACATAACGTGAAACAACATCGATGACCGAATCTACCGACACGGCCGACTCAAAACCGTCTAGCGTGACGCCAGGTCGTACGCGTGTAGCGCGCGTCGCATGTAAGGCCTGTCACGCCCGACGAGTCAAATGCGACGCCGCAGAAGGTCAACCATGTTGGCATTGCCGCACGCGAGGTACGGAATGTGAATTGATTGATTCGAAACGTGGAAAGTATGTCAAGTGGAAGAGATGTAGTGGAAATAGTATACTTACAGCGCTCTAGGTATGCTAGACGGAGTAATGTTCAGTCAAAACAGCAGCGCTCTTCGAGACGCTTGCAGCAGACCCAAAGCCCAGCTTCTGGGCAAGACGAAACGGCGAATGTTGGAAGTATCGCAGTTACGACTCCTCAAAGTAATGAGCCTATCCGGTATTCCATGCCACCACAAGCGGCAGAAGCGAATGCTCCGCAGGATGGCCAACCACAGTGTCAACCACAAACCCAACCCAATCTAAGTCAAGTAAAAGATCGGTCTTTCTTTCTCGGCGACTCAAGTAGTCTATCCTACATCGTCGAACTTATATGTACTCCAAGAGGTGGAGTCAGTGAACCAGTCAAAGTACACTATCCAATCCCAGCATCGATAGTCGATCGAGCAGTCGCACCATCTCGGCCTCAAATCGAGCCGCTTCGCTTACAAGATGCATTAACGCTACCGTCAAAAGACATAATGGATCGACTCATCTACACGTTTTTCGACACAGTTCATCCACCGTGGCCTGTTGTCGACAGAAGATTGTTCTTACAGAGCTATAGAGCGGGACAAGCGTCGACTCTTCTATTGCACGCCATGTTCGTCGTCACTTACATCTTCTGCGAAGAAGATCTCATCAAAGATGCCGGCTTCAGCGATCGTGTTGCGGCACGGAAATATCACTATCTTCGTGCAAAGACGTTGTATGATGTTGATCATGAGCCTGATCGGGATCTACTCGCTGCTTCGCTTCATCTTTTGGGGTTTTGGTGGAATGGACCTGATGATCAGAAGGATGCATGGTTCTGGCTGGGTTGTGCGACCTCCTATGCCCAATCATTAGGACTACACCGCTCGTATGTTGTTGGACATTTCGCTCGTGATCAGTACTAACTTGCTTGCAGAACAGTTACCTCTAGGCTCAGCCCGGAGAAGAGGGCATTGCGAAAACGAATATGGTGGTCTATATATGTCAGTACAGTCCCCTTTGTTCGTTTTAAATATCTGACATCCTTAGACTCGCGATCGACACACCGCTGCATGTTTGGGAAAGCCATGCAGAATCCGAGATGAGGACTGTGATATCGAGCCACCAATTGAGGCCGACCTTTACTACGACGACATCACAGATGACCCACTCATACCACCACAGAACGAACATCATACAGCCTTTTTCCTCGAGATGCGGAAGGCTGCCGAAATCTGTAAGTTTTCCTTTCACGCGAACATTCACATTAGACATCAGCTAATAGCTTGTCAGTGGGAGATATCGTCATCGGTGAATTCAGTCCGCGTCGTATAGCTTCGGAACGATATGAAGTCGCCAATCTCAGACGGAGGCTCGAGGAGTGGGAGTCGCAATTACCAAAGTGTATGCAAATAGCACCACTTGATGAGACGCGTGGGGCAGCGTTCTGGGCCACTCAACTGCACATGGCATACCAGTAAGTTATGAGAAGCACGTGGCGGTATCTATCTGACGGGTTACAGGAATTACTTCATACTTCTTTTTCGACCGAAAGCAATACATGACCTTTCCCCAGCTCAAGTCGAGGGTGATATAATGGCACGCAGAGCAGCCGACACCATCACACGTATGACCGAGGATCTCATCGCTGTCGGTACATTGCGATACGTTCAAATGCACATGTAAGCAACCGTCCCCCACCTTCTTTAGCCTCACTTCCTGACATGGTCAGTATTCCGGCCGTTTTCGGAGCGCTCTCGATCCATACGCTCGTCATTTGTCGAAAGGATCCCATTCGTCGTCAACTAGCAGGTAACAAATCACGACAATGCATCCTCGCACTAAGTGAACTTGCGAAGTCGTGGCCAATTGGGCTGTGGATAACGAAGTTCTTTGTCAATCTCTTCCGACGATTGACAGGCCAGGGATCCGCGGTATCGGCTGGCTCAATCGTTGATGTGACGTCTCGTATTGCTCGCGCCAACGAAGATAATGCTTCTGGAGAGGCTGGATCGCACAATTTAGCTGAGGCGTTAAATGGGTTCAGCCAACAACCATCCAGTTTCTTCAATAGTGGTGATGGTTTGGGTATGGAGCAGCAGCCAGGTGATATGTTGTACCCTGACCAATTTGGCTTCGATTCCTTTTGGGCAGAGGATACTATTGATGTTGATTTACTGCTGCAGCATGGGTTATGTCCGCTACTTCCAACTAACTTTGGACCCGCGCCACCTGGTTCGTTGGGTTTGTAAGACCAAGGCGTAATCTAAGTTTATTGTCCAGACTATGAATGCAAAAGCATATGTGTAGAATACTATATTGAATTCTGTCTCTATCTCTATAGTCTATGGTATCTCTGAAGCATATCCGCTAAACTAATTCAACTCCCAAGCTACACGCCGCTTTTCTATCCTTCTCCCATTAGCCAATTAATTTTCCCATTACAACTTCTATCTAGGTAATCGCGGCAAACTTGCTCTTGGCTCTCAACTTCTTGCCATACTTGAAGAAAAGCCAAGGAAACGGCGCCATAGCCACCGTCAAAAACGCAAGCAGACTAGACGCCCACTGAAAGCCAAGGGTGTTGTACATCTGAATACCAAAGAGAGGAAATGCCGCTGGAAAAAGAGTTAGATATTGTGCTTAATATGGAGTTACAAGAAGACTTACCGGCGAAGGAGCAACGGGCGAAACTGTTGGCTGCCATTGCTGAGGCGGCGTATTGAGGATAAGCGTCGACCAAGAAAGTGAAAATTCCGGTGAAAACGAGGAGCATACTAGACGATGTTAGTTATGGTCTTCAAAGGGGAGAGAGGTAGCTTACCCGCATCCAAATACTCCTGAACCAATAATGGGCACAATCCAATGCACGCTCGAATAGGTTGTCCAAGCAAACCAAAATAAACCAATAGGAATAAGAAAGGCACCAAGGATACACGGAGGCAGCCTATACTCCGGCTCGCTAACAGCCTTGCCCGTCTCCTTCTTCTGCTTCGCCAACCAACCCGCTCGAAGCTTAGCCCAAATGGGCGTCGTAGCAGTCGCAATGATAAGACCAACGAAGATACCCAAAAACGTCATACCAACTTGCCAGAGATTGAAGCCGTGATTGGTTCGGAAGACGAGTGGGAAAGCGCCGAAGAAAAGATACAAGATGCCGAGGAGGATGGCAGAGTAGAGGTCGAGGCAGAGGCACATCGGTTCGAGGAAGAGGAGCTGGAAAGGTCGAGAGACGGAAATCTTGAGGGTTTCGAGAATGGGTTTATGGACATCTTCCATAGGCGCGCGGTAAGCATCGTTACCAGTCTCCTTGCGAAGCTTCCTCGCCTTCTCGCGAAGAAGAATAGGATGAAACGTCTCAGGCGCAAAGAAAACAATCGCAACCATAAGAATAGCCGCCCAGATAAGCATAACATAGTACGTCCAGCGCCAATTAGTATTGTAATTGATAAACCCTCCAACCAAAGGTCCAAGAGCTGGTCCGATGAACGGCGCAAGAGAAACCAAACTCATAGGCTTCTGAATATCTTCCTTTTCAAAGACATCGCCCGCCGTTCCACCCGCGACACTGAGAAAACTACTCCCAGCAAAGCCAGTGAAAAAGCGCGCGATGATCATCGTTTGAATATTCTGCGCGACGGCTGAGGGAATGGTCCAGATAATAAACATAGTCCATGAAACGAGATAAATAGGTCGACGGCCGTAGTACTCGCTCAATGGACTTGTCAGAACTGGACCAAGAGCAATTCCTAGGACGAAAGTTGAGAGGCCGAGAGTGGCGACGATCTGGGAACAGTTGAATTCGGCGTTCATTTGTTCGTATGTTGCTGTGTAGATTGAACTGGCGCATGTTCTAAGATGGTCGTTAGTCTCTTGGCGAATGTGACACAGAAATGATTGAGGCTTGACTTACACGCATAGACTTCCTACACAGGCAATTGAGACAATGAACCATTTTCGGAGCGTTGACATGCTTCTTGGACAGAGAGGATCTTTGTCGCCGTCCCATGTGACGGTGATTGTCTCTTGGGTTCCATGTTCAGTGGTCTGATCACTCAGATTTTGGTCTTCGTTTGGCGCATTGTTTAATGGTGGCGTATTCTTTTCTACATCAGACCCAGAGTCTTCGCGTTGAGCCATGGTGAAGATATTGATGGTGATGCTGTTTCAAAACATGACTGACTGACGTAGGTATTTAAGAAAAAAGGGACTAGGTAAGAAAAATAATTTTGACGGATCCACGGATTTGTAATGACGATTTCACTTTTTTGTCGGAGATAAGGAGTGGGGAATAAGGGGAGGTCAAGATGCCGCGGCGTCTTCGAGCTGTGACGTGCTGGTGGAGTTGTTAGCAGGGGCAAATGGCCACTGCGTTAAGTCGGCGACTTGATTGATAAGAGTGATATCGGGAATACCTTCGGAAATGTTTGCTGGGTAGTTGGCTCTGCGCTATACCATTTGTGTCTGAAGTGGGAAGTGTTCGCGTCAGGTCTGTCTGGTGGACGACACTGAACATCAATGGGCATACACAGTACCCTCAGCAATTGACAGTTCGATCACTTGATATGTTAGTTATTTTCAGACCGAACTCGAAACTAGATTGGCATGGACTAAGGGAGTTGAGTTTCGCATTCCAGTTTGTTCAATCGAGTGGGTGGTCATGCGATTTATATGCTCGCAAAACCACGAATCTAGGGTAACTCGCGACCGCGATGTGAGTTTCCGACAGATCATCAGGCCATCATTATCTCGTGAATTGGATATCATCTACAGATAGTATCAACGGTATACCAGAGTTCTAGAATTAATTGCACAAGTTATTCTATGTCAAGAACCTCTAAAGGTTTGAGGCTCTGCGATAATCCCTGCCTTTCTTGTTAGTCAATCCGTCATGACTTTGTCTCGGTGAGTCTCCACCATATTCTTTGTCTCATCACATCCATTCGCATGTAAAAGCCAGTTGTTACAATGGGTAGCAGCCATTCAGAAAAGCTTGTCCTATTCTTGTAAGTGGACTGATCTCTTATTTCGTCGCAATTGTTAACATTCATTTTTAGCGACATTGATAATTGCTTGTATTCACGCAGTCAGTCACGCCAATCCTTAACTCCTCACCTCATCACTAACTTCAGCCAGATTACAAAGTCTTAGAGCTCATGTCAGCTCGCATTGACGGCTACTTCAAAAATCACCTCGGCCTCTCCCCCGAAGAAGCAGAACGTCTTCACAAAGACTATTACCAACAATACGGCCAGGCAATTGAGGGTCTCGTGCGTGATTTTCAAATCGACGCGCTCGACTACAACGCTAAAGTCGATGACGCGCTACCCCTCGACGACCTCATCAAACCCAACCCTCAATTGAGAAAATTCCTTGAGGAGATTGATACTTCCAAGGTCAGACTATGGCTTTTGACAAACGCGTATGTTAATCATGGGCGAAGAGTCGTGAAATTGCTTGGCGTGGAGGATTTGTTTGAGGGGTTGACGTACTGTGATTACACGAAGATACCCTTTGTGTGTAAGCCACAGAAGGCGATGTATGAGAAAGCTATGGAAGAAGCTGGGGTCTCTGACGTTTCAAATTGTTATTTTGTCGGTAAGTTGGATTTCTGTTCAATGTGAAATTTTGCTGATTTTCTTGGACAGATGACTCGCATAAGAATGTTGTTGGAGCACAACAGGCTGGGTGGACGGCTATTCATTATGTAGAGGAGGGGTTCCCTCTTCCCGAGACACCGGCATCACAGTATCAGATCCGTAGCCTTGAGGAGTTGCGGTCGCTGTATCCCGATTTCTTCAAAATTACATAGTAACCAACAACCGAGTTTAAAGTTGAATTACCTTCTTTTCTCTCAGATAAAAATAAAAGACAAAACACCATTTTCTAAGTACTGGTTTAGTTGTCCATGGGGGTTTCTTGCTTCTTGCTTCTAGCGCTATCAGCTACTACTTCACTGGGGCTAACGCACTGTCGCGTCGCACTTTCCCCGTTGCCCAGTCGGCCGGCTTTTCTTTCCTCCAGACTCCAGCCAATAGTTACAGATTTTGCAGCATTGACGTGTCAAGAAGGAAACGAAGAGCAACTTGCGACGCGTCACCACCAACCTAGAAACAAACAGACAAGAGAAACATCAAGAAGCTAATTGAAACATACACCCTAGCCGACTTCACCATGATTTGTAGCATCTGCGGTATCCCAATTGTTCACCTGGGAAGATAGGTCAGCCCCGAGACCAGATTGGCTGCAAAATTGTCGCGCGAGTAGGTCTCAGCATATTCGCCTTGCCTCACGCGCACGCTAATTGAATGTTTGCAAGTCTATATCTTTCGCTGGGAATTTAGCAATGTCAAGGTCTCTGGTGTTGGAATGCGTGCTAGGGAAAATGAAATCTTGGTCCCCGAAGACCCGTCCAAGGTCCTCGACGGCAGCGATCAACAAGTACTGCTCACTGTGCATGATGGAGGCGATGGAGATTTCCCGGAACCTGACGATGCGTACTGGGGCTTTTTCGCCCACGACGCCTGCTGGTGTTTATTTTCCGGGAGCTTCAAAGTCGACCTAAGCCATCTCTTCCTCTTTTATTGTTCATCATATCTCGGCAATTGCGATCTCGTTAACTGGGGCGGTGATTATGGCGGTGCGGCGGAGGACGATGGAGGCGAAACCCACGTGGTTTGGTCGCCTAGATGGAATGGTAGGAATGAGGAGCACAGAGGAGGAATGCCTGATCTGTACAAGGCCAATCCTCTTCAGATCCATACTCTAAGAAAGGCGATTGCTTCCTCGGCTCGCTTACAGCAAGATGATTTCCACTCTAAGCTTGACCCGCAGAAGCTCAGCTTGGACAAAGACATCTTTTCTCATTTGCCCACTGAGATAGCTGAAACTATACTCACGCACCTCCCATCGCCAGATGTTCACTCGCTGCGTCTGGCATCGCCCGTTTTTGCCACACTGACCCTATTGGAGCGCTTCTGGGCGTCAAGATTCTGCAAAGGAAAAGAATTCGACTTCGTTATTCCTGACGTGCTCAACAGCCCACCCCCGTCATGGAGAGCGCTCTATCTGTCGCTTCGCATCTGGGCAGAAGAGAATCTGGCCATGAAGAATCGCAGACGCATCTGGAAAATAATTGATGGAATCCACGATGTGCTACTTCAGATACGGGACAAGACATGCTTTGGCATGGCTTCGCCATCGATCCTTGAACCCGAACCAACATATGACTTTGACCAGGCCGCAGAAGGATATTCATGGCTAGAAGCTGATCGAACCACTACCCACGCCCCAGACAGTGACTTGAGAGAAATGCGATACAGATCCCTTTCTTTTCCGGGACCGATACAAGTAACCCAGGTATCGGTATCCCTATTCAATACTCCTGATGGACCTTTCGTCTCTGGCTTGTCCTTTGTTGACCTTAACGGTCAAGTTGCACATCTCGGGTACTGCCACCCCGGCAATATCGTCCACATCGAGCTCCCTGGTGCTCAGCGCATCCGAGGTTTCGAGGTGGTGCACGATTGTTTGGGTGTTAGAGCAATTGCTGTAGTTGCCCAAGACGGTACTGTGTCGTCTTTTGCTGGAACCCATACAGACCACCCACGGAAGCGCATCGTGTCCAGCGAGGGAATTTCGTCAGTGCGAGGTGCCTTCGATGTAAGTATATCCCTTTTTAATATGTTACCGAGAATGCGTCGGCCTAACAGCGAACAGGCTGTCAAACTTCTCTCACTTGGTCAAACTACAAGAGACGCCATAACACACAGAACTGGGTACTTTTGGTATAAAGAAATCCCCGGCGAAGAGTTTTTGTTCAACGGTGCTCTTGGAGATTTAGTTCCAAGAGAGTCTTATGATATCGTTCGGACTGCCTTCTTCAAACCTCAGGGGGTTGACCGGAACATGATAATGATGATGTGCGAAAACACCGACATCTGTCACGTTGCAGATATTTTGTTCCATTTCCAGGGGGCGGAAGATTCCTGGGAACATCTGAATGATATAGGTCCACTGGCGACAGGATCACCACCCGTAAAATTCGAGAGAACAGGATTTGCAAGTCTGCACATTGATATCGATGGCTGGCATGACGAGGAGATCACTGCTCTTGATGTTCAATTGTATGAAGGGCTAGTATGTGGTCTCAAGGTAGGAAAACCCAGACTTGGACGAAAATATCTTTCAAAGTCGGCTGACACAATCCAGGTTCATACCAATCGTGGCAGGTCTCAGAACCTAACTAGCCAGGAGTCCCCTATCCTTAATGATCCCAGATACCCATGGGTTAGAGTTTCCCCCAAGGGTTCCAAGATTGTCGGCATGTATGTGATAGGCGCTGGTTACGCTGTAAGTTGTCATTTGTTCTGCGATTGGGCTTTTGGAGATGCTAATTCTATATAATAGGAGGCTCTTACCGCAGATGTTGGGTTCATATCAGTGCAAGAGTGAATGTAATCTGCATGGATGATCAAATCTGAATTGAAGATGGAAGTTGAAGGATGACGGTTTCTGCATGTACAGAATTGGACGTGAGAAACCGTTCATAGTTTGTGCAGCCAATAGAAGATGACTTCCAGACGCTAGACCCAATGGCTCGAAAGTGAACTTTGCATTCCCCTGCAGTCAGCCGCAAGTGCTTTGGCTAAGCTGAAAGGTGTGTCTCACAACTCAGCTGATGATAAGAAACACCTTTCTCGGAATGCGTCCTACCTAAACGGTATGTAAGATCTAGACCTCAGCAATTGTGACAGTGATGACTGAAGGGATTGGTATTTCAGCTGCACGGACGGGTTTCCCCGCTGGGAGGTGGCTTGCTGAAATTCCACTAGCTCAGGAGACTATTTGCTTACTTGCGCGGCACGGCACGGACTGAACGGGCGGAGCTGAGACAATTGAGTTCGAGAGCTTGGGGTCTAGATTTGAGCTATTGACCTTTGGGTTTTGGAGGTGTTGTGATTTTCTGAGGGAGGGTTCAGCTTGTGATAATGGGATTTGACTATGGGGTTCTAGCATGGAAGGGAGTTGGGATAAATACCTGCGCCAGCCCATTGAAACGAGGTCTGTATCTCCATTGCTCTCTAACTTGTCCTTCAAATCATCTTCCATAATGCCTGGCCCTATTAGCACTTCCAGCTCGGAGTCCAGTCCGCCTACTACTCCTGGTGTTCACGCTGAGGCGGTACACATTCCTGGTGAATACACGAAGCTCATTCTTTGCTTCGATGGCACAGGAAATACGTTCAGTGGCACCAATGCTGATACGAATGTTGTCAAGATCTTACGGAAGCTTGATCGTAATCATGAGAAGCAATTCCATTACTATCAGAGTATGTTTCCCCCCCTCTTGCCTTTGCTTCGGCATGCCTCTTCGTTTTCAGGAAGGTGCACTAACCATTCATAGCTGGCATCGGAACCTACGATGTGAACGAGACTTCAGCCCAGAAGACCAAGCTCGGCGAGATCCGCAGCAGTATCTCAAAGTCCATCGATCAAGGTTTCGGCACCACATTTGACGCCCACATCATGGCCGGATACCGCTTCCTGATGCGATACTATGAACCTGTAAGTAACGAAGATCTGATTTACTTCACACGCTAACTCCGATCAGGATGCCAGGATCTACATCTTCGGTTTCAGCCGCGGTGCTTATACTGCCAAGTTCCTCGCACGTATGATCAACAAGGTTGGTCTTCTGTGCAAGGGTAACGAGGAGATGGTGCCTTTTGCGTACAGCCTTTACCAGCGTGCTCTCAAGTGCGATAGCGACGATCGCATGGCAGCCGAGAAGGTCAAAGTCGATGAAAAGAGCAAGAGCAATACACCTGGGAAGTCTGCTCCAAGTCATGTCAAGCATTCCGATGAAAGGACGCCACTTAAAGCAGGCGCTGCTGCAATTGGTACCAACGGCGCTAACGCTACAAATGGTTCCAACATGACCAACGGTGAGAGTGCAACCAATGGCGCCAAGGAGCCTGCAAAGCCAGTCAGTACGATTATCGGTGGCGATGTTGTGGAGAGCGCCGCGACAAAAGCAGCGAAGAAGGAAGTCAAGGCCTTCAGCGAGACCTTTTGCCGAACTGCCACGGGGACAATTGCGAACCACGAGAACATCAAGGTCTTCTTCCTTGGTATGTGGGATTGTGTCAACTCTGTTGCTGTCACTGAAGCAAATGCGCCTGCTCCTGTGGAAGTGAGCGGCACTGCGACTTACATTCGCCATGCCGTTGCTGCTGACGAGCGTCGCGTCAAGTTCAAGCCTGCTCTCTTGGCTCAAGATATTAAGCAGCCAGAGAACAAGGATAACATCTTGGAGATGTGGTTTCCAGGAAACCACGGTGATATTGGAGGTGGATGGCCCGCTATGGCGGCCAAATCACCACAAAAGATGGGTCGCCTGGAGAAGCTCAAGTATATCTTCAGTACCATGAAGCCGTCGAATCTCAGCGAACCGCTCGACGATGATGCCCTGCAGATGAGCGACATGGCTTTGGACTGGATGATACGTGAGGTTGAACTGGTGGGCTTGAAAGAACCTGAATCTCAGGTTCGCTGGTGCCACAGCAAAGAGCTGTTCAAGGCCAATATGAACAGTAAACCGCTAGTTCCGAACACCAAGACTAAGCTGCAGGAATTCGTCATCGAGGGTTTCATGCACGACACTCTTCGGTTTGGATTCGGATCGTCATTCTTCAAGGTCCTAATGTGGAAGTTCATGGGTAAGTTGCATTCCATTCTTTTTGGAACATCGTTTCACTAACAGTGCCATCAGAAATACTACCATTCGTCCCCCGATGGGAGCTTAATGATGCAAAGGTTGAAAAGGAAAAAGTAAATCAGGGCTGGGAGCAATACCGCCTGTGGCCCAACTTTTTCGCTCCCCGAGACATTCCCACGGGGTCCCTTATACACAATTCCCTCAAGGAACGTCTCAATGTTAAAGAGTTGGAGTACCGTCCCAGGAACAACCACGGTGGCACTAGCGCGCCTTGTCTGATATCTGAGGACGGAACCAAGGGTGCAGGCATGGCCCCGTGGATCAATCCTAAAGCAGGCCCGGAACACTTCAAGGATCCTGAATGGGCTGAGCGACATCAGGCTTGGGAGCTTACAAAGGATAAGCAGGATTAGGACAAGAAGACCAAGTGAGGTGTCGGTGATACGGGGTCTGTTAGAGAACATGGGCGTTCTGGTCAATCTTGGTAAGGTGTATAGGAAATCTACTCAATCTGCTTTGTCCTTAATATATGATATTCCCTCAAAAATATCTGCTCTGATCAACTTGTGAAGTGGTGTCTTGACAGGAACCGGTGTACAAGTTTCTCACACATTAGCCCCGTCTATTCATCGAGATATAATCCCTCATCCGGTGGAGGCTTCCCATACCAGTCCAGCCCCAACCTATCCTCAGGATCCGGATCCTCCATCTGATAAAACCCATCATAACGCCACCACTTCCTATCCTTGAAAACGTCCTCGATAGGAAGGACACCTTCCTTCTTCATCTCATCCCTCACCTTCTCAACGCCCTCCCATACTCTCAAAATATTCTCACCAACGACCTTGGCTAACTGTTCCTCCGTAGCACCCCTATCAAGGATAGCCTCCAGAAGCTCCGGATAACATTTGACATCCTCCAAACCTGGAATGACACTAGCGATGCCGTCGAAGTCGGATCCAAGACCAACGCAGTCCCAGCCAATGCGATTTGCGATGTAGAATAAGTGATCGATGACCATCTCCATCGTCGCATCGGCTCGGCGGGCTGTGCAATGCTCTGGAACGAATGTTACCATGACAATTCCACCGTTGGAGGGGACTTTGTCGAGGATGTGATCTGGAACGTTACGCACGCAGTCGAAGACGCCCTTTGCGTTGGAGTGGGAGAACATAATGGGTGCGCGGGAGAGGGATAGGACTTGAGAAGCGCAGTCTTCTGATACGTGGGAGACATCCACGATCATGCCCAGTCTGTTCATCTCTTTGACTGCTGCCCTTCCAAGATCCGACAGACCCCCATGTACAGGCCCGACCTTCGATGTCGAACTATCCGCAAAAGCATTATTGCAGACATGCGTAAGAGTGCACTGCACCATTAGCCTTATCCCAACCTTGATTAGCTGATTGAAACTTACATATCTCACACCAAGCCGATAGAAAGCTCTTATGATCCCAATACTATTCCCCGCCATGTGCAACCCCTCAATACCAATCGAGCACGCAATTCTCCCACTCTCATACACACCCTTAACATCCTTAGGTCCATTGACTAGAGTAAAGGTCTCAGGGTAAGACTCTACCAGCCGTAGGGTCAAATCAATCTGTTCAATGGCATCGCGAGCCATGTCGGAGTATTCCGGTGTTGTGAAATCTTCTGCTGAGCGGAGACAGGGGACGCATACGGACCAGAATTGGCCACCCACGGCGCCTATGACTGTTAGAAAGTGGTGATAGGGTAATGGAAGAGGAAGAGTACCTTGTTTGAGGCGAGGAATATCAGTCATTCCTCGCTGGAAACCTTTCTCAAGGTTGAATTTGTCATTGTTGTGAATTTTACCATGGAAACATGCTCGAGGCTGCTGGGGAAGATCGTTATGACCGTCGATGAGGGGCGTTCTGGCCAAGACGCGTTTGACTCTTTCGTCGATGGCAAGAGCTTGATATGGGTGTGTTGAAGTCATGGTGATGATACTCTATGGCACGCTGGACTTTGAAGATGGGACTAGTTATCAAGTTCTCATAGCAACTGTCTTATCATGAACTCGGACCTATTTTATCTCCTCCCTCGGAAGATATTCTGTCTACCGTCTGGCTGGTTGCCCGCGGTCAACTCAGTTTGCCGCGGGATGGAGTGTAATGATAGGCAAGATATGGGTGGATACGAACGATTACCCCGCGTTTATCGTGGATCTCGAATCTATGAACCCTGGCTCAGATGACGATGGCTGCATTTATCAAGTGGAGCTGTAAGAGACATCAGTTACTTAGGTAGGCAGTATACCAAAATTCCGTATGCTGAGTTTTGCCTTGCATGGCTGTCGTTTTGGATGAGGACGTTGATGTCGGCGACAATTCGGCCGAGTCACGATTGAGCGTAGTGGGGAGATTGCACGGGAAGTCTACTATCTGCCGGTTACATCGAGACCCTCAATTGATATGAACCATGATCATCAAGGGAAAAGATAGCCGTCCAGCCCGTCGTATCATGATAAGCTTTCCTAGCATGGAACCAACTTTCCCGCGGGATATAGAATGTAACATCGAGTGATCAACACTCCGATAACCCGAAGACAGCACAATTATAAAGCTCACAAACCACATCATGTACTACGCTCGCCCAGCTGCAACACATTGTCCTTCATTCGCCCAAAATGGCGACCGAAAAATACCCAGAGGACCTCAAACAAACTACCTCCCTCCAACCAGGTACAATAAATGATACATCAACAGCTGAAGCCCTGACACTCTACCACAATGCCGACACCATCGACACAACCCCAGAACAAGACCGCTCTCTACGATGGAAACTTGACTTGCGACTCATGCCCCTCCTATGCTTTACTTATGCACTTCAGTCTATCGATAAAAACACTATAAGCTATGCTGCTGTATTCGGACTACGAGAGGATCTGGGGTTGGAGGGGAATGAGTTTTCGTGGACAGGTGCGATATTCTATCTAGGTTATTTGGTCTGGGAGTTTCCTACTAGTATGTTCTTGCAAAGGTTTCCTATTAATTACTTCATGTCTGGGACGGTAAGTCTTCAAGTCTACCCTGGGTGTGAGAAGTGCTAAGAGATTTAGGTCATTGCCTGGGGCGCCGTACTTATGGCTCATGGGGCAGTTCATTCTTTCCCAGCTTTAGTAGCAGTCCGAACTCTGCTCGGTGCTCTCGAAGCAGCTATCAACCCTGGTACGATGCTTCTCTTCAGCATGTACTATATGCGAAGTGAACAACCTCTCCGAATGGGAATCTGGATTGGCTCAGCAGGTGTTGGGTACATCATTGCAGGAATCGCCAGTTTCGGCATCGGACATATCCAAGCATCCCTCTCGTCATGGCGCGTACTCTTTATCATCTGGGGTTCCATCACCGTCGCTTGGGGTGTCATTTTACTGTTCTGCCTTCCCGGTGCACCGATGAGAGCAAAGTTCCTGACACCCGATGAGCGTGCGCGTGTTGTTGCTAGGGTCAAGGGGAATGGTACGGGCATTGAGAACAAGCATTTCAAGATGAAGCAGTTTTGGGAGGCCATGATGGATCCTAAGACGTGGTTGTTATTTTTGTTTGCTTTGACGAGTAATTCACCCAACGGTGGATTGTCTGCGGTAAGTTCTCTTCTACGAATGGCAGGATGAAGACTAATAACGGTGTTCAGTTCCAAGGTCTCATTATCAAAGGTGCTGGGTTTAGTACACTCACGACTACCCTTTATCAGATGCCATCTGGTGCAGTTCAGATGGTAGCTTGCGTTCTAGCATGGTAAGTCCAACGCCACCTCACCTACCGGCAATACTGACCATCGCAGCTGGGGAGCTTCAACCATCAAAAACTCCCGTATCCCCATCATGCTCCTCGCACTCGTGCCATTCCTTGCTGGCGTCTTGGGTCTACACTTCATCCCCCACAGCGACGCCTACGCTCGTCTCGCCTGCCTCTGGATATCATTCTCGTACACAGCGACATGGACACTGAGCATGGCCGTCTCAATGGCCAACACAGCCGGCCACACCAAGAAAATCACCACCAACGCGATTTTGTTAATCGGATACTGTCTTGGTAATTTTGTCGGACCGTTCTTCTTTAAGAGCGACCAAGAGCCGCAGTATCAGCTTGGTGTCGGAATGATGTTTACATGTATCGCTATCCAAGTCGCTAGTTTGCTCGCACTTTGGGGACTGTTATGGTGGCGAAATAGAGAGAGAAGAAAGGACAGAATGGAAGGGGATGAGAGTAGAGGCTGGGAGATGGGGTTGTTGGATGTGACGGACCTTGAGAACAAACACTTTGAGTACGTATACTAAAAAGGCAATCAGCTTCACATGTCATGTTTGTCATGTATCTCTAGAATTGGAAATGGCCGTATAGATAGAGTTTTCATTATGTAAAAGACCCAGAATTAATTCCCTGGCATCTTGTCTTGTCTTCTCCACTGGGATTCTTACCCCAGACATGACCGATACGTGAAATGCGGAGGTGGATCTTGACGTGGAGATGTTGAATAAGAGACCCGTTATTCAATTGTGCTTGTTTTGACAATCAATAGACACAGCAATGGAAAAGGTATGCCTTTATAGTGGACGAAACATAAACGTTGAGATGCAGCGCTGATCGAGAGAGCAAGGATTGGGTTACATTGGACTACTGCTTCAGTACCGCCAAGATGGACGTACATACGGGTGACGCTACCCGACAAAGGTTCATTCCTCCATCCGATAAGGGTTAGTCCCTCAAGCTGCCAATTTACGGTGAGGCTCACCTCGGGTTTATCCCTCGTTGAACTGTCGCGTGGCAATATTAAGTTCGCGCGGCAGTGGCGGCTATGCGCAACATGGCGACAAACAGAGTAGACGACCCGCCTCAATTGTCATCATAAATCGTAATCTCCTATCTCCCTACCAGCCTAGGTATCTACTAGTAACCCATGGAAATGGTTAGAGTTATCAGGCCAAGACGAGTCTAGCCAGTGTCTGATTCAGCCGAGTGTCTTGGCTCTCAACACCAAGAGATACTAAAAAGAAGACCAACGAACAACGAGCCCAAGAAATGAGGCAACAAACGGATACCAACGGCTTCCGGGGAAATGGAATCAGAGACAGTTGTCTGACTATGTACAATAGTCCTTCAGCCAAGACCGAGGCCAGAAATGTTGCACCTCCCGCTTTCAGTAGGCCAAGATGTTTAATAAGCGCTACCCCAGATAACCAGAATTGGCATTCCTTGGCGGCTCAAATCACACGCTGCAACCCAGCTTCCTACCAAAGCAACTCTATCTCAGGACTGGTTTGCCTTTATCTTACCTTCCTATCCTGTCGCTTGGCGGTAAAATCACGAGATAGAGGATTGTACTGTGAGACTTGCTTGGCGTAAGGATTAAGTGGTTCTCAACCGCCAAGATGTTGGTTTATTGGTCTGACGCGACACCTTGGCAACTGTCTTGGCTTCCTTTTTATCGGTCCTGGTTCGCCTCCTTTTTGTTGGTTGCGCTTGTTATCTGGGGGATGGGCAAGTAAGCTTAAATCCAAGGTGTATATCAAGGCTGTCATCTGCTCCACCGTTTTACGTCCCCGTGGAGTTGATCACTTGCGCCCTTCACTTGACATTGATTACATACACACTCTCCTTCATATTTCTGTCTCTTGCTAAGTCATCAACATGGCGGTTGCAGACGGCCAAAAGCAGTCCCTCGGGAAGCGCATCTGGCTTGCCGTAGCCCCCGACTCCAAGAAAGACGACGATGGCCGTGACAACTTCAACTCACGCTCCCAATTCGTCCTCTGCGCCATGGGCGGTGCCGTCGGATTGGGAAATCTTCTTCGTTTCCCTTCCGTCGTCTTCAACAACTACGGTCTCCAGTTCTTCATCCCCTACCTCTTCGCCCTCTTCCTCATCGGTATCCCCATTCTGATCCTCGAAATCACACTCGGTCAAGCTTATCGGGGCGGTTGCGTTATCGCTTGGAACAACGTCAACTACCGTGCCAAGGGTATTGGTTTCTCCATGGTCTACAATGGCTTTAGTGTTGTCGGGTATTATGTGCCCATCTTGGCTTTTGCCATGGCCTACTTCCGCATGTCGTTTCAGAGTCCGCTACCCTGGGCTGGACAGGATACCCAAGCATTCTTCTTCAATGAAGTTGTGCGCAATGTGGATCCTGTTGGAGGCGAAGACGGTGGTATGAAGTCCTACCCAGGACGAGGTATCGTTGGTGAGACCTTCGGTTGGTGTATGATGATCTGGGCTGTCGTTTGGATGTGCACCTTCAAGGGTGTTGGTCTCCAGGGTCGTGTCATCTACATCACCATGGCCCTTCCTCTGATCATGATTGCCATCCTTGCCGTCCGCTCTCTTTCCCTCCCCAATGCCTCTGACGGCTTTGCCCTTTATGTCGGTACTTGGCGAAGCGAGTCTCTGCAGGGTCCCCGAGTTTGGCAGGATGCTTTTGGACAGATGTTCTTCTCCATCGGTGTTGGTTTCGGCTACTTTACATCCTATGCCTCATACAACAACAAGTTCGCCAATGCTGTTCAAGATGCCTTCATCATCGCCCTGAGCAACTCTTGCATCGAGATCGTCTCGGCTCTTGCCGTCATGGGTATTGTTGGCTTCTTGGCCATCAACCCTGACAATACCGAATCCCTGTCTACCTTCAGCTCCGGCTTCTTCTACTACCCCGCCGCTCTTGCTCAGATGCCAGGCTCCAACTTCTTCTCTGCCCTTTTCTTCCTCACTCTGGCCCTTCTCGGACTTACCTGTGTCTTTGCGCTGGCCGAGGTCCTCGTCACCATGATCTGTGACACTGACTGGGGTAGAAAGTTCCCTCGCTGGGTCATCTCTACCTCTGTGGTCATTCTAGGTGCCCTTACTGCTCTGATCTACAGCAGTGAGTTTGGATTCAACTGTCTCGATGCTATCGACATGTTTGTCAACGATGTGGCCCTCTTCATCACCGTCTGGTCAGAGACCTACATGGCCTGTACTTTGTACCGCTGGAGAGACCCTGTCGATCAGGTTGGCCTCGTCAGCTACTTTGTCTACAACGCTGGCTACGTCTTCTCTCTCTTCATTGGTATCCTTCTCGGTCACGTTGTCACCCCCGCTGCTGGTGCAGGTGCTGGTTTCGGTATATTCATTGCCTGCTCACTCGTCTCTGCTTTCGTTGGGAAGGTTCCTACCGTCCCTGCCCCCAGCTTCTGGGGCAGCAATGCCATGCTCAGCCGTTTCTGGTACGCGGCCTTTTACTCGGTATGTATCACCTTCCTTGTCCTAACAACAATAACTAACATTCTTCCAGGGTCAACAGCTCCGACGTGATCTCAACGCTGTCATCTCCAACGGCGGCAAGAACTGGAAGATTCACTGGATCTGGCCCATCTGTCTCAAATATGTTACCGGCCCAGCCGTCGCACTGGTCTTCTCCTTCGCTTACCCCAAGTTCCTCAACACGCACCGTAACGATCCTCCCTACATCTACAGCTTTGTCATTATGCACTTCGTTATCCTCTTTATCGTCGGTGCTTTCGTCGTTCCCCGCTTCTTCAACATTCTCATCCCTGGTGAGCGCCTTGCCCGTAATGATGGCAAGTACGATGTCGCACCGCAGATGACCCTCGACAATGCTCCCATCGTTGACAACGGTGGTATCGAGGCTGGTCATGCTGAGATGGCTCAGCACAGCAATGGTGAGGGTAGCTTTGACGGCGACAAGGGTGGTCTGAGACCTGATGCCGCTCGTGCCAGCCCCGACATGGTTGAGCCTCGACAGTAATCGTTCTTTGTCTAGTTTCAGGAACTGGATTTGCATGTCCATGTTCAAGCTTAGTTTCGAGACTATATAGATTGTATCTATAGTAACTTTCATTTCACAATACCCACTGACTATGGTGACTGTCCATTCATCCTAGAAAAATTGGTTCTTCCAATCCAAACGTCCTCATGAGAGGCGTGAGGTTTCTTGACAATACATACAAACTCTATTTGCAATAGGTATAACTACCAATTTCCATTAACACCGCTACCCCAAAGCAAAGATCCCCAGTTCATCTGCCCTAGATTCGTCGCAAACATCGATTGATCCGTCATATACGGTCCCGAGATACTGCCATCAAGCCCCGGCTGTCCCATGTTGAAGAGCATACCAGGATCGCCGAATCCCATGGGCATTGGCATTGGCATATCATCCATATCCATCCCTACAGAACCTTGTCCTTGATCCTCACTGGTAGGCTTAGACTCCGGGGACATTGCCGCACCCCTTGCTTTCACAAGTTCAATGAGGTCCGGTGTGGTAATCTCTCTGCCGGCTTTCTCATAGGCTGCTTTGACGACATCCCACGCATACAGAATAATGTTGAGAAAGGGTCGATAGACAGGACTTGGTGCATCAGCGTCCGGTGCTGATCTAGCAGAGTAGTTATCGTGCATGATCTTCCATGCCCGTTCCGTCCCATCGCTAAATGGCTGACCCTTGAGGTGTTGGATGACACGGATGTACGCCGGAAATGGAAAAAAGAGCTGGAAATACCAGCGGTAATTTTTCGTAAGCGATGAACCTGATATTTTGGTATCGTATTCAAGCCAACGCAGGGCATACGACACAGCAGTTTCTTGACGTTCCGGCGTATAATCGACAGAAGGATCAAGATAGGCGAAGAATTCATTCATCAAGCGACAATTCATGATGTTTGATCGAGCAGTCCATATAGTCATGAAGTGGAGACGATTATCCGGATCGCAGAATTTTAGATACTTGTCTTCGATAGTTCTCTCCAGAGCAACGTCGCCACCTGGTGCAAGCTTCTTGGCCAGAGGCTTCATGACAGGGTTTGTAAAGGCGATGTAGAAAGGGCTATTGCGATAGTACTCCCCAATCTCAGCCTTCATAATAGTAAAAATGGCTTCTGTGGCTTGATCCTGTGGCTTTGGTGGAGTTTTTGTCTCCTCCCGAAGTTCTGAGTCGCTTACATTTGTTGGTAGTGCGCAGTCCCATGTTGGGACGAGAATCGTTGGCTTATGGTCGCCTAAAGCACTGACGCGCGAGTCGAATAAAACGAGGGCCCACCAGAGCCTCCGTCGTAGTTCTGCTTCAAGAACGGTGCATCGTGTGTTTCTGGCTTCGCTTTGGATACCCATTCGTTCTGCGATACGGACGACAATTGCGAGCATGGATGAGATTGACTTTGGGTGACTGCCTGATCGAACCGATACCTGAACGGGGTCAGTAAGCTCAATTTCGACATGTACACGGTACGCACCAGGTAGAGGAACAGAGCAGTCAAACAATCCCGACTACCAGTCCTCAAGAAGTTGCAATTTAGTAAAGCCTGTTGGCAACCGAAATGATATCTTGTCGTAAGCTCATTCTTCGATGTCTTGAAAATACTCTCACACTCCTCGCATGATAAGCTCAACACAGCCATGCAGTAAATGCTGAACATCAGCGCTTCAAGCGTAGGAGATATATCCTTGAGATTCGACGCCGCTTCGACAATGCTCGCTTGAAGAGTAGGTGTGTGCGTAACCTTGAGCAAAGGATTAACATGTTCCAGATAAATCTGCCAAAGTCTGAACAGGTGAGCAGGTTCGGGGTGAAGGGTGTGTAATTCAACGGATGATTGGCGGGATCCGAAGAGCATGTGTTCGTCGTTGATTGCCATTTGATCTTGGGCGCTGCTGAAGACGTTTTCGTAGAAAGTGTCATTTGGATCGCGGTACTGGGAAATGTTAGTAAAGTCCAGTGTGTGACGGTTGGTGGGGACATACTCCTTGTCGCATAGCCTGCCAAATGCTCCTACCGTCGTGGTCAGCCATATTTCACAAACATTGTTGTGCAATCTTACTTGACTTCGGTTATCATTTCAGTCCGTGGCTGGAGGCTCTCATTCTCATTCTCGGAATCATAGTCTTGCGGTGAACTCTTCGCCGTACTAGCATCATCGTGGAGCGGATCAAAGTTGACCCCATTCTGCTTCATCAACGCCTCATACCTCCTCAACCTCTCCAAAAGTTCCCGTTCAGGAAATCTTCTTCTTCGCGGTCTCGGTTGAGTTGCCGGCACACATTGAGCGCCCTGTTTGGCACAGCTAGAGCAGGGGAATGTGCGGTCACATTTGACCTTTCTTTGCTGACAGAGGACGCATGCAAGGACCCGATGCGGTTTGGCCTTCGATGCGTTTTCAGTGGGTGTAGACATGATCTGGTGACAGTTTCGGGACTTGGCCAGTCCGAAATGATTGAGATGAGTGAAGGAGTATATAAGAAAAGGTGAATGGTCGGTGAATTGTTGGGCTGATGTTTTGGCAGGTGCATCTCGGTCTTTTCTAAGTTCCGAAGTCTCCACTTTTCGGTTTATTCGAGTTCGTGTCAGCATCGGACTTTGGGAATGTCCATGTCCGACTAACAATTCCCATGTTCAATATCTATTCGCTATTCTTGAGGCTTTGGATTGCCTTGCTATCTGGTGTAATTAAATTCCTGTTTTATCCCAATAGAATTGCCAGGTTCTGCACGTGCTACCATCGGCACATGAAGCGAGCCATTAGAGCTAAACAGACCAAGTACTAGAACCATGGCCCAGATATGACAAAAGACATGAGGTGAAGAGCGTTTCCTAGAACGTTGCACAAGGCTGTAGAGAAGATGTTGAGAATGAAATGCAATATCGTGCATGTAACTCAAGTTCTGTGGAACGTAAGACCGACGTCTATAAGCGTCATACCTCTGACGTCAGGACCTGTTCCACCTCAACCTCCCCACGAAACCAACTTCTATATCAACAACTTTCCTCAAACACCTTGATGGTTAACATTATCTCAAACAATTCCTAACTAAATCTTTTCTCTCTAATTCGTCAATTAGCCACACTAAAATGCCTAGCTACACAGGAAAATGCGTCTGCGGCAACGTCAAGTATAGCGTCTCGCTAGACTCACCCGACGACGCCCGAACCTCGCTATGTCACTGCGGAAGCTGTAAAAGGGCCTTTGGTACAAACTTTGGTTTGACTACAAAGGTAGGCTCCCTATCCTCTTCGACATTTTCTATCTAACTGGTCGATTAGGTCGCTCTTGACGGCTTTAGCTATGATGAAGGAAAACCAAAGACATTTAAGCAGGAAAACGGTGTGGTAAGAGAATTCTGCGATAACTGCGGCGCTTTCATCTGTGAATACGGGGTAAGTTTCTCTGACATTACTAAGATTGAATTTATGCTGAGAATTCTATAGGAAGCTGCTGCAGACAAGTTTCGATATATCATGTGGGGAACTTTCGATGAGCCTGACAAGTTTCCTCCCAAGGGAGAATTCTTTTGCAAGTACCGAGATGAGTGGATGCCCGAGATACCAGGTGAGTATTCGTTTCAGTTGCTACATGCACTTTGCTAATTTTCTTCTAGACCTCTTTCACAAGAATGAAATCAAAGAGTGATCGTACAACTTTGTCAAATTTATGACGAGGGGAGAGAGGAAGGAAAGCCGTTGACTTGAGCTTGGTTGGCGAGTTCATCGGCAGCCAACTGGAGCAATGTCCCTGTTGGTTTTTGCAGTCGAGGTGTATTTTAATTTTAACATGGAAAACGAGAAACACGTAGGACAATCTGACCTCAAGTCCTAGATCCATAAAATGGTTCCACCAATGTACCGTGACAGGATCTCTCATTGGCCTCCATTTGATCTATATCCATCAGCTGATAGTCTGCCGCATTTTCATCTTCCCAATGTCCCTCATTCCAACAGCTTCATCAAACGCAATACGAAATGAGCCAATTTGACTTGAATCAGCAAAATGCGGTCGTCGTATACGACCCGAAAGGCCTTCCCGTTCCCGAAGCAACTATCCCCACCCCCAGCAAAGCAAAATACCTCCTCGCAGAAGACAACAACATCAACGTACGCATCTTTGTCCGTCACCTGAACAACCTCAATCTTCAACACACATATCAGATAGTCTGGAACGGCCAACAAGCTGTGGATATATACAAGGCGAATCCTGAACAATGCAGGATCATTTTTATGGATATTTCTATGCCTATTATGAGTGGTATGGACGCGAGCCTTTTGATACGGGAGTTTGAGAAGGAGAATGAGCTGAAGCCAGCTATCATTGTGGGTGTGGTCGCTAGTATGATTGACAGTGAGAGTCGGAGGTTTGTTGAGGAATTTGGGATGGATGTTTGTATGAGGAAGCCTGTCAGGTTCGAGACCCTTAAGAACTTATTGGGAGAATGGCCTATTGATGTAGAGATGGATGAAACGACTGTTTAGAGACAAATATAACTAAAATAATAACACTACCCTTTACAAAGTCTGTTCCTTCAACTGTTCCTCCGTCCACTCCCACAACTTCTTCGCCATCCCGTCGTCAACCTCAACACTCTCCTTAACTCCAACAGGTTCATAAAACTCTCCATTACCAACCTCCGCAGTAGCAGCCCACAGATGATTCTTTACACCCTCTTCAACCGGGCCCGCCATCATAGGAACGACATTCTCCTGCAAATGCTTCATCATCTCATCACCAGCCTCCCTCGAAAACAACTCCGTCTTCACTTCGCCTGGATTAATAGCGATGTTGGTGAAGGTGTAGTGCTCAGCAGCTTCGCGGGCGTAGAGAAGGCACGCGAGTTTACTCTGGGCGTACCGGAGGGGAAGGGGAGTTGCACTGGTGGCTGAGCGGAGGGTTGAGAATTCTATGCCTGAGGGACCAACGTGACGGAAGCCAGCTGATGTTAGGTGGACAGCTCTTGCATCAGATGTCTTGTCCAAAACAGGCTGAAGGAGCTTTAAGAGAAGAGCGTGACCGAGATAATTGGTACCCATGTGCATCTCATACCCATCCTTGGTAAGAATCGGCGGTGCACCCATGACACCAGCATTGAGCAACAGGACATCGAGTCGCTCCTCTCGCTCCAGGAAGGTCTTTGCTGCTGCTTTGATGCTTTCGAAGCTTGAAAGGTCTAACTCTAGAAGAGATATCTTCGTTCCCTCTGAAGCTGTGATTTTGACTTCTTCCAAGGCTGCATTACCCTTGACTTGGCCGCGGGCAGTGATGTAGATATGAGCTGGGGAGTGCTTGGCCAGTTCAATGGCCGTAGCTTTGCCAAGACCGGTGTTGGCACCAGTGATGAGGATGACTTTTCCGGTGAGGGAAGGGATGTCCTTGGAAGGGTTGAAAGAGTAGGTTTTATGGTCAGACATTTTGAAAGTGAGTAATGTAGATGTTAAGCCGTTGTTCAATTAGTCTTTGACGTTGGTGGTTGAGTTGTAGCTTAGTTGTGGTTGAGGCAGACAGATATGCTGAGCATACCCTTTCTTAAATAATTCTTCAGACTCTCGCCAAGGAAACAATGATATGCACTTAATCCCGGAGTTAAGCAAATACGAACCCGAAAATGATGTATTGACGGTATCTCGGACGCTTTAGATCACCCTCGAACACATCTTAATCGGGTCTCAAGAGACGTACCCCCCACTGACCAATGAGAAGCCGTAAAGTCCGAGCAGACCAATCGCCAATCCTACAAGGCCCATATACCAACGACCACCAATGCATTGTTTTCTGGGACAAGATAATTTAGCTGTATTAGACTGTGTCCCGTATCATCCTACTCGGATAGTCCAACCACAAATGCCACTCCGGTCCAAGATAATCCCGAATGGCCCCAATTAGATACACTCCTGCGTTATCAACTTGCCACAGCCTCCTTCCATAATGCAAAAGCAAGGCATAATAACTCAACAAGATCAGAGCTTCAGGTTTCCTCTTAGATAATAGAATATTGAACTCTGGGGACGCCAACATGGTCCACTGAAATATCATACGATATCGAGCCCCCTCTTCTCCCGAAGACATTGCATCGAAGCCGACTTGAAGGTATTTGATTGCGCTGTGACAAACTTCTTTATCCTTTTCGTCAAGAGTCGTGGAGTGGTCAACGAGTTTGAAAATCGGTGCGCACTCGGTACCCTTTGGGTCCTTCGCCGACTCTTTCCTGCTCCAAGATAGCACCGGTTCAATCTCAGACTCAACGAGTAAAGGCCAGGCAGAGGCAGCGACGTTGTATATACCTCGATTCAGATCCACACAATACGTATAGTACTCCAGAAAGCCATACAATCCATCCGATCCACGATAAGCCAATGCATCCGCTAGAAGATGGTGACCAAGATTGATTGAAAAAAGAAGGATGGGAACACAGTTTGATGAATCAACTTCTCTCCTTGTGCCGTTGAACATAGACACAGCTCGCGTTTGCAAACTCATTGCTTGTTCGAGATAATGAGTTGCACGATCTGGATGTAGCACAGCTAAATGCCGTGCAGAGAATGCCAGCATCTGATGTAGGAGATAAGGCGCCTGGACACTTTTCTTGATACAGACATCCAAGGTGGCCTTGTATTCTTTAACAGTATCACCGAGGCTGAAGAGGTTTCGGTCGGTGATCAGATGGACGAATAGTTCCATGTGTTCCATGTTGACGACATTCTCGACACTGGTTGGTGTGGGCGAGGAGGTACTCGTTGAGGCATGGTTGGGGTCTGGGCTTGGAAGCGAGGTCGAGGTTGAAGGTGGAGATGGTAGATCAAGAGATGAGAAGCTGCATTTACGATCTGTCAGGGTGCAGAGACGACATGTTGGGAGGCCTTCATCGCACTGAACACGCGTGTTAGTCGAGCCACAGATTGGAATGTGTTATGTACCTTGACGTGACGTCGCTTGCTGAGACCCACGTTAGCTGATTGAAAGCCCCGTGGCAGTTCTGTACTTACCATTGCTCGCAGCCTTTCTTGGACTTTTTATGCCGGCGACGAAGCATGTTGATACTCAGGAGTTCATTCAAAATTTTGTATTCAAGCGATGAAAGAAAAAATCTACGCCAAAAGTGACAGATTGGAAAAGGTTCCAAAATGTTGAAATGGGCAAGAACAATTGTTGAAGGATCTCCAGATGTCAGCACAGGCCTCGACGCTAATCCTGAATCTGAACCGATCTGCACCTTCCCCTTGCTGTGTGAGGTCGAGACTAGGCTACTCTCGGTAAGACGCTAAGCAAAACCCCTGCTGCTGCTTAGCTAACACGCGTGTTTGGCTACGATACCCACTTATGTCTCGATGCAGCCAGGATTGCTAACCTGGAATTTTGGCTGCTCAATGGTTAATTCGGGATACGCAACACGCGTGTCAGCAAAAGAACTTTAAGGCCTTCTATTAGCCCGTAGGATAAGGCATATAGAAAGGAGAAACAAATTTCATTCATTTATTGCTTCCCTTCTCCCGTATAAAGATTCAAGTAAATTATTGTTCTTTCTCTTGGTTCCCATTCTTTAAGTATCCGTCAAGTATTTTACATGACTTCCAATTGTTTTGTTTTAAAATGGCACAACTCAAACCTTTCAAAGGCAGTTATTATCTTTGGGAATATGTTCCAAGCCTCCCTGGCGCAATAGCGTTCGCAGTCGCATTTCTTATAATCACCTTAGCTCAAGGTTACCGCATGTATAGAGGCAAACATTGGTTCACAATCCCCTTCTTCATTGGTGGCATTTGTCAGTCCTCACTCCAAGTGCATGTCTTATTGTCTTTACTAATACCTGTCTAGGCGAAGTACTCGGCTATGTCTTCCGCACTTTAGCATACAACGCCACAAACTCCCTAGCGATCTACATCATGCAATCACTCTTCCTCCTCCTACCGCCAGTCTTCTTCGCCGCGACGTTATATATGGTATACTCTCGGATCGTCAGAGCTGTCGGGGGCGAAGAGTTCTCTCTCATTACGGCTCGCAAAACGACAAGGCTCTTTGTTATTGGGGATTTCGTCACGTTCAACATTCAAGGCAATGGCGGTGGCTTGATGGCCAACCAAAAGCTCGCAAACATCGGTAAGATCATCGTTATCGTTGGTCTTATCGCTCAGATTATTCTTTTTCTTGCCTTTGTAGTTATCTGTGTGGTATTTCACAGACGCTTCAGCAGTCACCTACGACGTTCGCATGCTCTTGTCGAGGTCCGCTGGGAGTCATATCTCAATATGCTGTACACCACTTCGGCCTTCATTCTTGTGAGGAATCTCTTTCGGGTCGTCGAGTTCATCATGGATAAGGAAGGGTACCTGATGCAGAAAGAATGGCCGACGTTTGTCTTTGATGCTGTGCTGATGTTTTTGGTTATGGTGGCGTTTTATATATGGTATCCTGGAAATCTTACATCGACCTCTCGAGACTCGGCCGTTGAACTCGTTCCAAAGCCGAGACACAACTCTAGAGAGGTCAGTGCATCGGAGTGAGTATTGGTGGTTTGAGAATTGCTGGGAAGGGTTTGTGGCTTGGGACGTCTCCTGCGATAGAACATTGTGTGGTGGTGCTGTTTCGTTTCCAGTGGACTCATTGGTTTATCTTCCATATTAAATATCACCGAGCGCCTCTTGTGTCTCGATAAAGCCTTTCTCGTGGCACACAAAATGTAGATCATTATTTCCTCTCAATCTCGAGGCCATGCGAGGCACACTCAATTGTTCTAAATCCGCCGTGAGGCTGAATGTCACGAAATGTCACAACTTACGCGCCAAGCCCACCACCCTAGTGAACGCCTCATGCTCAAAGGCCACCACAAGACGGCAATAATGCAGGGGTAATAAAGCCAAAATTCTTTCTTTTGTCGCCAAAAGTTGTCGCAGCCACGTTTTACTGGAAGACGTCTTTCAGCTGCTGGTGGTCCCCCTGGCGGTCTAGACCACACGGGACTGCTAGGGCGGCGTTGAGCTGTGACAGCGGCTGAAGAACTCGTGATTGAGACTCCAGGGGTCGACCAATTGGATTGACGCCAAAGCGAAAGGTGGTAACAATGCATTATTCAGCTGGAAGCCATGGAGTTGAAATGCTTTTGTATAAGAACCCGCTGTTGAAATGCTCCGATCTGATTGCCAAGCACTCCATTTACCAACAACGCTCATAGAAAAATATTCCTCCCTTCAAAATGTCTCGTGTATTCATCCTGTCCCTCTTGGCCTCTCAAGCCCTCGCAGCAAATCCCCTCTTGGGCGCCTACCCAACCGATCAATGCGACGCCTGCATGGACGAAGTCTACACCAGTTGTCCAGGCAATTACCAGGACCGCTCCTACGCAACATGCATGTGCGCAGGTGACGGCAGCACAAAATTCGTATCCTGTCTCGGATCTTGTGATCCTACTCTCAATGAGCCTGCCAATGCTAGCGCTACCTACTACGGGTACTGTCTCATGTTCTTTAAGGAACTATGCGATGGCGCGCAGGAGTTTGTGGATCAGGAGACGTATGAGAAGCAGTGTTCTAAGAAGGCCATTGCAGAGGGAGGGATCGGAGAGAAGGGCGGTAACAGTGGTGATGGGGATAAGACAGACGGAGGAAGCGATGATGAGGACGCTGAGTCTGATGAAAGGTGAGTGTCCTGATTGCAGTCGAGAACTATGACTGACATTATACAGCACCGAGATCGTGAAGCCTACCAAGACAAATGAATCGGCCAGCGAGAAGACCAGTGAGGGTAGTGAAGCCAACGAGACAGATGAAGCAACCAAGACAGCCTCGTCTAGCGCAACCGCCGCACTGGTTACGACAACTGTATCAGGCGCGAAGCAGACGGCTATCCCGGCGGTGGCCCTCTTGGCCGGACTTGGGCTGCAGCTTGTAAATGTTTAGATC
This sequence comes from Fusarium luffae, assembly GCA_013184325.1. Lineage (NCBI taxonomy): Eukaryota > Fungi > Ascomycota > Sordariomycetes > Hypocreales > Nectriaceae > Fusarium > Fusarium luffae. The sequence goes on along the minus strand of JABCJV010000089.1, from coordinate 52,925 downwards.
GTGGTAGGCGAATTGTTCACTGGTAATTACGATTAAAAATTATTTGATGAAACTCTCAATGTGCAATAGTGCAAGCTGGAAACAGCGAACTGGGAGAAAGACATGGTCATTTACAACTACAGTCTGTTGAATATTCTCTGAGTCTCACGATATGTAACGGAAGGATTGCTCCTTAAGGCTTAGAATAATATAATAAAGTATTCTAAGCTAAAATAAAGTATACAAGTTATTTCATCTCTTATGCTTTTAGGGAATAATTGTTCTGATGTCCTTATGAATACCCCCACCACTTTCCCTGAAACACCACCCTTCTATGCAGATAAATGCATCCTACGCCAACCGACTCGTGGCTGACAATGAATTATTAGTAGTCAGGAGGGGCGTCAGGGAAAAAACTGGCCCATGCATCCCGATTCTCTCGTGGAGTGCATGTCCAACTGACCCAAGCATCCAGGGACATGTAGGCATAATTATCGGCATTATAGACCTCTTGTCCTATCTTCTCTCGAACTAGGGCGTGAGCGCGGTCAATACCATAAGCTATTCCCTCATCGTTATTTTCAATATCTTTGATCTGTCCTGACAATTCAGATTCTGGTCCGACATTTCTCCCGTGGGTGATTTCGTGCAAAACAACGCGAGAGAAGGTGTCCATCTTCTCGCTAGGGTAGCTGTCGAGGGCGCCACAATCGATGCTCTCGAGACCGGGTCTCTCAAACGCGATGGCGCAAAAATGGATCTTCTGAAGACCATTTATTTCGTCATCGTCAGTGTAGGCCAATTCGCCTTCGTTGTCACAGCTGAAGTCTGGGCTAAAGTCTAGATGGATTATCAGCATCGTGGAGTACAATAGGAACACGGGAGTTGGGTAGGGTTCCGGAAGAGTTAGCCACCTAGAGCATAAGAGACGAAAAGCTTTGGTCATCTTATGCAAGCTTAGACTACTTTATCTTAGTAGCCTAAGTCTTAGAGCATAACTCTTCTAACACCCGCCTGCTATGGGATGGCTTACCTCTGTTATCAACAACCATTTCGCCAACCACATCTCCAATAAAGCTCGCACTTGAACTATCATCGCCGCGAATCATTCTCAACACATCGCTGACTTCGTCAGGGGTCTCTTCTCCAGGGTCAAAGAAGAGATTAAAGACAGCATTAGTGCCCGTCCTTGCTTCTTCGGCAGCAGTATAACCTCTCGAAGCAAGAGAGCGTACCTCGCCAGTGCAGATAATATCGTGCAACCGTCGAAGAAGGCGTTGGTCGGCCTCGTTAGCAGGATCAAAATTGAGATATTCCCACTCGTTGCCGCAGGCTTCGCCGAGAGGATAAGGGGAAGGCTCGGGAGGGTCAGCGCGAGCAACCTTCGAAGAAGCGACCTTGGGAGGAAATGGTGTAGCGTTTGCAGCCGTGACGAATAGAGCCGCGAGGAGGACCTTAGATAAAGACATAATGAAGGTTCCGGTGTAAGACAGGATTTGTGAGTCGTGATCTCCTGCTCAACAGGCAAGGACACTCAGCTCATTTATACCAAATTCAGCAACCTCGTACAGGCACAAGACTTTATAGCCCCCAGTCACATATCCTTGGATTGCATCCATGGCCTGACAGATAGGTGACAGAAGAAACGTCTTCTAAGATTAGGGTACTATAATATAGTTGCCCAACTGCTTGTCTAACCGACCATAAAGTGACCGAACTATTTCGTCTATTATGGTTCTGGAGGCCAATCCTTCTGGTACCCTGAGGCCTGGCGTATAACACGTCCGACCAAACGGCGCAGTTTATCGCTTCGCAGATGGTGGGTCTTTTCCGAATCGACTTCTCCAATTTTTGTAATAAACACAAGCTTAATATGTAGACACGCTTTGGCCTGTGGATATAAGTATGGATAAGACTCCTGCAGCATAGCATGGGCGAAGGATGGCTGATCCTTCTCGTCCTTTACAGCCCCATGATCGGCAGTATCCCGCCCTGTTCCGTACCAAAGGAGCTCTATATCATCTCGGCTAAGGTTGATCAGCCGACAACTGCAATGATCGCCGATAAATTCATCCTCTTTGCGGCGCAGAGAAGCCCCATGTAATGCAATTGCGACGCCCCTTGTGGACAAGCGAGGCCGATGGCTATGGTCAGGGATGAAATCCTCCGAGTCGGCTGCGTTTGGACCAACCCCAGAACAAAACTTGGTTCTGCCCGACTGCTTCTCCACTTTACAGAAAGTACGGCTTGGATCAAGGGGTGGAATAAGTGGGAGGTAGGCGCACTGAGGTACCTAGCTGTAAGCGACAATGTCTTTTGGTCAGTCATAAGTCACATTCACCTGAGCTTTACAGTCATACTTGGAGTCATACAAAATCGCCACAATGACGTGTAACAGCAACCTGTATTTTTTCAACGACTGCTTAACTACCTTTACCATTAGGACTTAATCGATGTTAAGATCATATTCGACACTATAAAATCTTACACTTACAACAGCAAGTTAGCGACTCAAGCTATGGCAGAGTTGCAGATTTACATCAACATCACCAGTAGATACCGCGTCTTCGACAAGTCGGGCAAACTACCATACAGCGTCGCTTTCGGTTTATGTCGCCGAACATCCGACGATAAAGATCCTCGGTCCATCCGCTTGAGTGCAAAGAACTCGATTCTAGATGTTCCTTACGCGCTTTCTCACGGGCTACTCTGGCTACGTGAGAATGACATAGAAGTCGATACAGGGCACCTGAGGTCAACCGATGGCCATGAACCCTACTTGACTCTACCCTCGCTAGTTGGCAGGACTGGGAACTGGAGAAATAACCTCTCAATCTATTATTGTCATATCCCTGCGGACAGCGACCTTGGGAGACTTTTCAAGCCGGGGAAGAAGTACAATATCCAGCACAAATCAGGAGGCGACCTCGGCGGCGAACACTACTACGTTGATGATTCGGGACAGTCCTCAAAACCAAGTGAAGACCAGAAGCTTGTCAGCAGCAGGGCACACTGCGGCGCAAGGTTCACCACGGTGGAAAGCCTCCCTTGGCCACCAGAGATGCAAACCAAGATACAAATGCAAAAGGCCGAGGACAACTCTCCAGTACTCGAGATCACAGTCATCAACAATGGCAACGAGCCTATCACCGCCCAAACCCGGTATACCCAACGCTTTCTCACTCCAAACACCCCACTACAACAAGACGAAGAGGTCCCAAGCCTTGATTCGCGTCCTCGTATCATTGACCCCAAGACACCAGCACCCGGCTCCACAATACAGGTTATAGATATGGCTACAGGGCAAGTTGCCCGCGAAACACGCAAACCTGGGCCTTGTGGTGGTGCAGCCAATCCGCCCGATCTACGTCCCAAGTTGGACACTCTCACTACTCTACACCCGGGCAAGCCGCTTGTTAGGCATGTAGATGTGATTAGTATGCTGAGTAAATTACCAGACGGCAAATATGCTCTTCGGATGGAACCACGTGGTATGTGGTGGTGTAAAGGTGATATTGAAGACTTTGCTGCAGCGGACGAGGATCGTGTGCCTCATCATCTATTTGACACTGCGATTCCACTTCTAATACTAGAGTCCCGAGATGTTGTGGAGGTACAGGTCGAAAATGGGACTGTTAAGTGGTAGCTTATATATTTGATATTACGAGGTGTCCATGCAGGAAACAATTTCCCAATTCTCTTCCTCGAGGACAATACGATGTTCCGAAATTGAGAGAGAGAAAAGGAATTCTCTCACATCTAGCATACGTTACATAAATCCTCCTAGCCTCCTTGATAAAGCCCCCGAACAGTTGACACTTATCCGATCAAAACTCCCATGTCGCTGCTGAAAGCGATGCGAGTTCGCTTTTGATGACGATTGAAAATCAGACCATCAACGTATGGCGCCACGCGACCTCTCAGGTTCCTCTTGTAGTCCATCAATCTCTTCGCACAATCGAACATTGACTCATCGTGTCGCACGAGCTCATACCCATGCAAATTTGCCCTTGCCTGAACAAAGCCACTCCACCATTTCGTCTCAGTGCTCGAGCCGTCTTCAGCTTCGAACTTGAGGCGATGCTGATCATTAAATCGACCGACCAGAAGCCAAGCCTTGACAATTCTCGATGTAGCAACTTTGAACACGCTCAATCTACCAACCCTACCATCGTAGCAAACCCTTGCATTTCTACGCACGAGCAGTTTGACAGCATCTAATTGACCGCAAGCACTTGCAATCATCAGAGCCGACCCCAAAGGACATCCCTCGAACTCCATATCCGCTCCTAACGATAAACAGTTGTGCATTGTTTCTGTACAATTCTGGGAAGCAGCGCGACAAAGGGGGCTCCAGCCTTGATTAGGCTCTAGGTTGGCCCATATCTTGACATGTTGCCGCCCGAAACGCTGACAAACAAGATGATGGTGTTTGTTCAGGAAAGATATTTTCGAAAAGCTACAAGGTTCATACAGGTGCCAAGGGAAGGGGTCTATCCTGCAAAGCTCATTTTCACTTTGGATAAGTATTCCCAACCCGTTCCCAGTTCCAAAGCCAGCAAGATAATTCATTACTTCCGAGCATTCGCCACCGCAGTGGCTCAGGAGACTCCTCATACCAGAAAGCTCTTCGGGACTGCCAATTTCCTCAAAGTCATGGAATACTGGCAGTGACGTATCCAGCCATTTCATAGATGAGAGCCCGCTCTGCTGCAGGAAAGCAAATGTCAGGCTCTCCAGCATCCCTATAGCAGCATCCTGGGCCCACCACCTCAGGTTGGATGCAAGGCATATGGCAAGTACAGGAGTCGGGGAAGCACCGTGCTCGATCAATAGACCTGCCATCTCTGACGTTGTGGCAAATTCAAGGGGAGTTCTTCCATAGCCATCGAGTGAATCTACATTGGCCCCATACTCCAGCAAAACCTGGACAATACCAGAATTGCCTTTTAAGACAGCCCGGTGAAGGAATTCGTCGCCCTTGAAAGCATCAGTCCCAAATTGAGGCGGATATTTTGCGAGAAATAAAGAGGTGGTAGTCTGTGTGCGAAGATAAGTGAGGATAGTTTTGAGACCAGCTTCATTTTCGGTTTCAATCGCGTGATCAACTAGTATGAAGGCAATATCGTTCCAGTTACCACCTTGCTCAGTGAACGTACTTAGAATAGTAGGAAGAATTGTGTTCAAGTCTGCACGACATGCCGCAGCCAACATCGCATCTTTGCGATTGGTGGTAGAAGTATAAACTCCCAAAAGAGAAGCACCCTTTCGCAAGAGCCATTCTGCGATCGGTATTTGACAGTGAGCAATAGAATACGCTAACGGCGTCTCATTCCCTATTCCTGGTATCGGTGCGTTCAGTGGACATCCCTCAGAAACCAGGGCCTGGCAATTTGCAAGATCGCCAGCATCTGTAGCTAGCTTGAGTCGAAGAAGTAAGCTGATGGTATGTTTCTCGTCGAAGAATCCATCTGAGTCTTTGATGAATTCGCTGTCAAGTATCTCGATGATTTCTCTGTTGCTACGTAACTGCGCTATCATCATGGGGGTTCTGGCGACATTGTCCAAAGATTCCTTGGCACCGAATTGAATAAGCGTCCGGACAGCAGATGCACGGTCTTCCATTACTGCCCAATGAAGTGGTGTTAAACTCTCTTTGGACTTCGCCATAATGTCGAAGCCATGGAGAATGAGTTGCTCAATGATAACCCTGTCGCCATTCATAGCTGCAAAGTGGAGCGCCGTGTGGCCATTTTCGCTTCTGGAATGAATGTCGACCGTTACATGTCCCAGGAAAAAGTCGACACACTGCCGAGCGCCTTGAAAGCAAGCCATGTGAAAGCTAGTCATGATATCATTGTATTCCCTGTCTTTGATTTTCAGTCTCCACTCATGGAGAGCTTCCCATAATATCGGAACCTCCCTTCTTTTCGATACTTCAAATATCCTTTTCAAAAATGCAACATTTCGAGTAGCCGAACATGCCATAATAGGCCTAAGAGGCCTTTCGCCAGTCTTAGATGCCGGACAGGTCCCGTTCAGATTGGCACCCATGTCCAGCAGAACCTCTGACATGACGAGGGAACCCTTAAAAATGTGCTCCGCTAGGGGTCCTCTACCCACTGCGAAGGGGAAGTGGTCAATACCGAGTCCTTTCTCGACACAGAGATCCAGGATCCAACGGGCTTCTGCCTCTTTCCATTGCGGAGTGGCCAACCCATGGATAAGTCCACCGAGTTTGCAGGCAGGCGACAACTTCCTCATATCCCTGGAGCTTTGAGTTCCTAGGACCAACTCAAGAATTTCTTTACCCTTGACTTCGGAGCAAAGGTACTGCGCCATGTCGCCAGAACAAATGTAATGAATCGCTGTATCACCACCATCCAGGGGGTCGTTGAGAGATATTGAATGCTGGATAAGTACCCTTACAACATCAACGTCCAGCGCTACAATCGCTGCCTTTAAAAGATGATCAGCCAGGTTGCTTCGGGGCTTCCAGTATGTCGAAATGGATAGCTGCTTATCGAGTAGCTCACTATTTATGACAGGAGGGAACAAAGGAGACGCCCGGTGTATGTCAGGGAGCATTGAGATCAGGGGTCCTAGCCCAAACTCGCCATTGTGGTCTTCAAAGGATTTCAGGCAGCCCTGTAGAATATAGTAGTCTAAGGCACACTGGAAACAATTCCAGCCCTTCCGTACTGCGTCGGAGCCCAGGCGGGAGGCAGATGAGCATAGAAAGCTCCATGGCCCCTGGCCTTCGTCGTCCCAACATTCAAAGAGGCCGTCGAACGTAAGCTCCTTCATCACGTTTTCATCTGGCAAGATAGTACCCTTAACACAATCATCGACGTAGATTTCGATTGGCAGTCTCCCACCATCACTATGTCTTGACATACAGCCTTCCGGAAACAAGGTTTTGAGGAAACGTACCCAGTTCACATGCACGCGGCGAGGAAGGGCATGCAAAGGTTGAGCAGAGTTGAAACCAGATTCCCCTGGATGAAGTCCGCACTTTAACAAAACTTGTATAATCTTTTCAGACTGCAATGTGAAGGCTTGAGGGAAAATTAACCCTTGACCTTCCCAAAACGTAGGTACGCGATTGCAACGAGTGATGAGATCCAGTACAGTATCTTCATCTTTAGTCAGATCTGCGTAGTCAAAGGCGGTGTCTAGTGGAGTCATAGCGTCAGCGTTCCTCATTCTGAGCCCTTTCTGTGAGTCCTGAAAGTGTGTGCTAAATAGGACGTCTCGATATTCACGACTATCTTCTTGAAGTGTTTCGGCCGCGCTGTGCCAGATATTGCGCTCGAAGTCATCAACACTGAGCAGTGACACGTGGTGTCGAACTATGACCTCGAGGAGTTCGAGACTTTTCATAGAGCCACTGAGCGTCACAGCATCGTCGCCAAAATGACTTTCCGCATGAGGATCACTCCCACGTTCAAGAAGTAGATCGACACAGTTGACCGCTCTGCGTCGAATGGCGTTATGTAAAAGCGTCTCCTCAGGCCAGAGGCTCCAACACCCCACTTCATCTAGGCTGACACGCCCATCATCAAGATAGGTTGTCAATGAATGGCGATTGTCATCGGCGATCGCAAGATTGACTCGGGCTCTCAAGGCATCGAGAGATAGCGCGATCCTGCTGTTGGTCCGAGTTGAGTCGTTGGTAAACGGTAATTTCATAGCGACCGCCGTGTACCAAATAAGCTTGCCTAACTTCAAACCCCACTCGATATCTAGAAATGAGGAGCTCGAAAGGTAGTCACTAAAAGCCTCGAGGGAATTGCCCAGCTGTGCATCAGACTGCCCCACGTTCCAGCATCGGTCGACATAAGCTTGGAACATATCAATCTCATGTTCGGCTGGAATTAGGCCGTTCGACAGCAAACTGATTACTGATTGAAACTCTTTCGATGTCCAAGAAACGATCATGGCAAATAAGAATATGTTTTCTGAAGATGATTCGTTTGTGGCTCCTGATGCCCGAAAGTATTCGATAGTGGCAGTTCGTCGTTCAGCGTATGGTAGTGTCAGGTGGAGCCAAAGGAACTCGTTTTCATATGGGTTCTCATCTATCTCACAATAATAATGATCGTAATATCCAAGGAATGAGGACAGAGCGAGTTCGACAGGTGTGCCTAGGCTGCAAGATGAGGTTACATTCACACCCTCCTGGATGAGAAAGGAGCATATTTCTGGAAGGTTTAATGCGGCTGCGAAGTGCAGAGGGCGAGATGACTGTAGAAAGTCAACCATAGTATCGGGAGAGATGAAGTCTTCGGACTCCTTCAATGTTCCTGCGTACATCAACCACGAAAGTCTTTTCATAAAGGTTTTCGACCATCCGTCGAAAATCTGATCCACAGCTGGACGGAATAGAGACTTTGCGGCATGAAACAATTCTGGACTTTGGAAACCGCTTGCAGTGAGTTGTGGCCATCGAGTCGCCGCCTGGGGATAGAAGGAAAGGGAGCCAACCTTCTCCGCATCGAAATTAACAGACTCGAAGTCCCGTAGCTGTATGAACTTGAGGCATATCAGCCCCAGGGCTGGCTCATCGTCTGACTTCGAGATTCTGTATGGAGCAAATTCGGGTAGAGAGATAAGTATCAAATCTGACAGAAACTCTCTGACGGTGAAATGAGCAAACTCAAAATGCTGGCCATCCGCACTCTTGCGGATAAGACTACTGCATTTTCGGGCCACAGAGTCCGGGTCTATTATTTGCTGAAGTTTGGCACCAAGGGTCGAAGGAGTCGAGATTGCTTGGCATAGCTGTTCAATCGTCAGAGGTTCTGGGAAGACTGCCAGAAACCGTAAACATAGCCGCACCATATCTCTCGTTTTAGTGGGTAGCTTGTTTATCTTCCTAAGGATGCGGAAATAGCTGTCGTGTAAAGTATCAGGTAGATGATCAAGCGCTTCGAGACGATCTGCGTCGGTGCACAATTCACTCATATAATCAAGCTGACAAGCAACCCAGCGAAACCTGACTGCTGTTAGTAGATATTCGTCTTTCGTATGAATCGTCGATCGACTTCTTACATTCCCTTGGCTCTCTTAATGAGCTCCCCTTCAATCTTCTCTTTCACTATCACATCCTTCACAATCAATCTGCCGCTACTCTCCCGCAACATCATTTCCGCTCGGATGTATGTCTCGATATCCTCGGTCCGTGCTGAAATGGCGACGTGTCGGAAATCTTCGTCCAATGCGTCTTCGATTTCATCTTCTTCCCGACTGAATAGGGCAATTGAAGTGTTATCAGTGCAATCTGCGAGGTTTTGAACTACTGCAGCTACATCCTCAACTTCATCTTGGCATTCATCTACGCCATCGATTACAATGTAGAGGTGGTCAAATTGCTCAGACATCCGGCTTATTGTGGCTCGCAACTCATCGGTATCGGGTGCCCGAGTCAGTGATCGTTCTGGATGAAGGTCTTGATGATAGTTGTTCAACATTTCAAAGGCTTCGTCCTTTTGCAAAGCGATCTGATACGCAAGTGAACCAAGGATGTTGACCGGTGATTGTGTTGCCTCATCTTTGTAATCGCAGAAGAAGAACGCTACACCGACTTTGCTTGACGCACCCAAGGCTCTGCCTAGTGCTTCTTGAATGACGGCACCAGCTAGAACCGTTTTGCCTCCACCTGGAATACCCTTTAGCCATAGACGCGAGCCAGGCGTAGAGTACCACTGCTTCAGCTCTTCAGACTCAAGGAGCCATGTGCCGGTGGTGGGCTGTCGCCACTTGATGCTTTGATCCAGATTACGTTGAGGATTCAGGCTTGGCGGCATGAAAAAGTCCAAGACAACCTTTTTTTCCCGATTGATTAGGATCTGAGTGGTGATCTCAATTTTCTGAGATGACGTCTCCAAAGCTTGATCGATTTTATCAAAACGATCAGACTGCTTTGACAGTAGCAGCTGGAGTTGTCGCATAGTATCAGCTGAGGTAGCGAGGGAAATGGTACTCTTGTATCGCGAAACATCTGCTAGAAGCTCTTTGGTTTCTGACGCCGAATAAGGCCATTTCAATTGCCGCGCTACCGTTTTCAGCTTTGAAGGGCTGGTGAAGTCGTCCCCTGCCTTCTTGAGTCGCTTCTTTATCTTTTCAAATGCGCGCTCACACTGAGCAAGAAGGTCTACTCTCAATGCACAGTTGAACTCTTGGCCTTGGGTTTCCAAATCGCAAGCCAATGCATGCAATGTTCGCATAACAGCAGAGAAAGAATTGATTTCTTCGCTGAGACGTTGGACATCCTCCTTTGCACCTGACGCAGACCGGCTGTATCTGAAAGTATACCGAAAAACAGTGTCGGTCAAGCTGATGATACCAGCAATGCTAGCCGCGATTGATAAAGGATCAGCCATTGTTGTGTCTTGGAAAATGACGATGGCGAAACGGATGCGGGGAAATAGTCACCAAAAGCCTTAGGTTGGGAGAGCAGTTGGTTATGAAGGAATTCCCCTGTAGAAGTGTGTTAGCCTAGCATGCGGCCCTGCAACCAACCAGAAGCTGTAAAGCCCATATTTGAGTGCTGAAGGTGGTACAAAGTGCACATCCAGGCAGCCTGGGGCTTTATTTGTGCTGACAGGCAGATTCTGGTGGTCATGTCACATAGTCGGTGAGTTTGACAGAGCAAAGATGGCGGACTGCAAATTCTTGGTAGAAATGTCTAGGTTCAGCAATTAAGAAGGGCGAAATGGAGTTCCTTCTCTATTAATGGCGCCCCACTTTGATAACTGCGCTGAAGACAGTGACCAGTGGGAGTCGGTACTCCCTCCTACCTTCCGGAAAGAGAGCAGATAGTGAAACGGCAGAAGAGGTCGAATGGCAGCCTACCTATCTAAGCGGAATGCAATGGATGTGGCAGTGTCTTTTTATTGCGAAACCCCTCATTTACTCCTTCACTTTACAGCCAAATTACCGAGTACAGCAATGTGGATTCGCAAGCATCACGTGTAAGGCACCTTGTCAAGACGATAATCCCGAGCCTGATTTGAGACGTACCGCTAACCTCCATGACCCATTGCTTACGCCCAGACACTCGTTTTTACTTGCCAACCAGTAACTGATACCCTGGGGAGGACCGTTAATTCGTGTTGCCGGAAGGCGCCCCGGCCGACCAAATCATGAGCCATTTAACACCAGACGATGTCCATGAATGGGATGAGGAAATTTTCGATGGCGACGATGAATGGCTTTGCGAGACCATCAAATCCAAGAAAGAGGAGCTTTTCTCAAGACCTACCTGTTTGAGAAATAGGATAATGTTTTGTGAGTTAGCCGAGCTCACACGTCGTCAATACAAGCGCCACGATGATGAAGAAGCCCTGGAAAGCTCAATAAAGTTCGAACGAGAGGCCGTCGCATATATCAGCGCTGGCTTCCAAAGAGCGAAATGTATGTTGACACTTGGCGACTTACTATTTCTACGGTTTCGCCGTAATAAGGCTGCCAGAGATATGGAAGACGCTATCGAGGCTGCGAAACAACACGTCTATCCATATAATGGTCGTCCTAAAGTCGCCAGCCCCATAGAACTCGTGATGGATCCAGTTTTTGCCGACTTGGATGAATCGATTACGAGTTCCGAAGAAGCACTCGAGCTACTTCCTGAAGACTGGTCTGGTCGATGGATATGGCTGAGAAGTCTGACCCTAGCTTACTTGGCTCGCTTCGACCAGACCCAAGACTTCCAGGATATCGATAAGGCCCTCAATATGTGCGAGCTGGGCCCCGAAGAGGACGAATACGATCCTTCGTGTATCCTTATCGAGGGAACTCTTACCCGGTTCCGCGCCTTTGGTGACGTTGCCGATTGCCATGACGCCATCCGTCTCTCCAAGATTGCTTTGGACAGGGATCTCGGCAATGCGAAAAGAGTCAGCCAATGTCTTGCTGAAGCATTCTATTACCTCTATTACTCAACCAACAACCTGGAACACCTTGATGAGAGTATTGAGATTTCTCGAAATCTTGAACCAGGTGGCCGTCACTCGGTAATCACAAGATGTCAAAGGTTCAAAAGCCATGTCCTGTACCAGAGGTATCTGCGGACCGACAACTATCCAGATCTCCATAATTCCATCACAGCCGCAGCAGGTGTGGTGCATATCCTCCAGACCCCGACTCCGAAGTCAACCACCAGTCTTTTCGGTATCCTGGCAAGTGACTGGATTGCAAAGACAGGAGTCTTCCCGAACTCGACTCAACTCTCCGAGGCTCTCGAGTGGCCAGCATATCTTCCGATATTTGAAACAAGTCGAATTCATTCTCTTCAAGAACTCGCACATCGGCACTATGAGCGTTATGAGAAAAGAGGCATGCTAGGGGATCTTGAAGAAGTAATTCGTGTTTTGAGAACCATGGAGGAAATGGTACCTAACGCCACGTTGCGTAGCCAGTTGGGAAGCCGACTGAAGGATCTCTACCTAGAGCTGCGGTTTCCGCATTTTTTAACAGAAGCTACTGAGATATTTCGAAAGTTGGTCGAGGGCTCTACCGAACGTTCAGATCACATACTATACCGTTCGCAGCTGGCTGGTTCACTTGCTTTTCACCACGAGTGGACGGGAACGACGGTTGAGCTGGAAGAAGGAATCGCCATCACAACAGACATGCAAAACCTATCAAAGGAAGATGGTGAGGTTTACTGCTTACAGCTCGACGCTCGAGTCAATCTCCACTACCAGAAATGCCGTGTTGAAAGGACATTGCCTAATATCGAGCATGCAATTAAATCCTTGAAGCAGCTGTCACTATCTGGCTCCCAGTCGTACGCGAGAAAGGCTTCAACACAGCTGGTGGGGGCTCTCCTTTGGAAGTACTGCATCACCGATGACCTTAAGGAGCTCGACACTGCATTGGAAATGGCAAAACAGCTTGAGGCCTCACTTCCGAGTAGATACCCAAACCACCACAGCATAATTCGACATAGGCTTGCAATATCACTCTACGAAATGCATTTGAGGAAGCCAGACGTTGAGCACCTTGAACAAGCTATTGAGCTTGAGCGGAAGAGCCTGGGTCCATTGCATGTGACTAAACATCTGTCGAATGCCAATTTGGCATCCTTGCTTTCCGAACTGTATGCGACGACGGGCGAGCGAAAGTATCTTGAAGAGTCAATCGAAACGTCACGAGACACAGAACGTACTGATGGTCGCTACCACATGTCCTTTACTGGTCTCCACAGAACCGTCCCATGGATATTTGATGATTCCATGACCAACGCTATGGTCACACAACTTGGGGAGACCGTCAGCTCAATGGAATCAGCAGGCGCTGGTAAGGCAGCGTGTTTGAGTACTCTCGCGCTAGCACTCAATGGTGGATCGTATGATGATACCAGAGCCATTCAATATGCAAGACAAGCTCTTGCACTGGTCTCGGAGGATCACCAGGACTACCCTTGGTATATGTGCTGTCTAGTGCTTTGTCTAAATACGGGGCTTGTTTTGGACGGACAGAAAAGGTCTGAACCCAGGCTTCCCGTTGCAATCGAGACTGGCGTGCTCCAAGAAATGATCACACTGGCAGAAGGATCTCTCAAGCTATCGCAGCCCGACGACCCTGGAAGACCATTCTACCTAGTAACGCTCTCTGTCGCCCTCCATCGTCGCTTTACCAGGACTGGTCGATCGACTGATCTCAATCAAGCCATTCAGCACTGCCTCACTGCTTACAACTTAACGAACGGCGATACGACAGCGGATCTGTTCAATAGATTCTTCTCTTCGTATCAGCTATTCATTTGTCTTCAAGACAAATATCTCAGAGAAGGACATTTTAGAGATCTGGAACAATCAACTGAGCTTCATCGAGACTCTGAAAGCTGCAAGTCAAAGCTCAGATCAAGCAACCTGTACCTCGACTGCCAGGAAAGGCCCGGTGAAACCTTCCATGCTTTTCATCTCGGTACCAATAACGAAGGCTCCTCTCAACTTGCCAACAAAGGCCGTGTGCATGCCTACCTACCGGACAAACTGGATTGCCACCCCCGCATATTTGCTCTTTCGAAGGCAAACTTCAGCTATTACCTACACTCAAGTGACAGGACCTACATCTATCAAGCGCTGACCCTTTGCGAGCGAGCAATGGAGTGCATTGGAGAGGAGCATATCCAGTATAAACACCATTTGCACCTTTTGGGACGTATCCACGAGAGACTGTACCAAAGTTCGCGTTCCACCGATGCCGACGACGGGGAAAAGGGTGATTCCAGACATAACCTCACTATGGCGATATCGAAGTTTCAAGAGCTTCTCGGTGGCCTTGCTCAAGACGATGGGCTCCGTTACGAAACGTTGTCACGCCTTGGGAAGCTACTCTCGGAGCAGCTGTATCATGATTGGGATATTGGAGACTTGAAAATGGCGGTCGAGGTTCATCAAGAGTGCCTCGCACATGTACACGAGGGTAGCGCGGATTATACCTTTTGGTTGATACATCTGGGACGATCGAGGAACCTTGCCTACGAACATCTTGGCGATCTGGATGACTTGGACGAAGCGTTACGTCTGCTCGAGAAAGCAATAAAGCTAGACCCGAAGGACCCAGTCATCAGACGCACCTTGGTGCATAACCTTGCTGAAGCATACCGCTCAAGGTTCAAAGCTACTAGTGATCTTCGAGATATCAGTACCACCGTCAAGATCTATGGGGATGCTGTTGACCTATTCACCGACTCACTCGATAAGATAAAGCTGATGACATGGCTGGGACATGCGTATCTTGACAAATACCAGCAGACGAAGGTCTTGGATGATTCAAGTTTAGCTCTAAGCAACTTACAAGAGGCTTTGACACTCCACAGCGATTACACTGAGAACACAATACGAAGCTTGATCCTTGAAGGCCTTACCAGATGTCATCTCGCACGAAATCGCTACTCTGAAGGCATGGATGAGCTGGAAAAAGGTATAGTATACGCACAGCAAGCTGCCAAAATAATGCATTCTGGTAATCCGCAATTCAACAACACATCTGGTCTTCTGGGTCTTTGCTACGCTACAAAGTACGAAAAGACTCGGTCCGAAGATGACATTCTTCTATCGATGGAAGCAGACGAAAAAGACTTCTGGCATTCTATGTCAAGCCCAAATGTCTCCAATCGACTAGATATTGCACAGAGACTACTCAAGTCTTACGCCAAAGTTAAAAACTGGCAGGAAGGTTTCAAAGTTTCTACATACATACTAGAGTCTATTCCCCAGTACACACCGCGATATCTCTCACCTTCAGACGCTCAAAATCTCTTGGCTAAGATCAGTGGTCTAGCATCTATAGCAGCAGCATTTTCCATCGAAATTGGAAATGCCGGTCAAGACACCCTCCATCTGCTTGAACAGGGTCGTGGTGTGTTTGCGGATTTTCTGTATGATCTGCGAGTTGACTTCAACGATCGGAGATTTCAAAATCTCAATCCCAACTTTAAACGAAAGTTCAAAAGCGCCCTTGATCAGCTCGGGGATCCAGCAAACAAAGGAGCGACTCTTTCCGAGAGAATGACCGCAAGCAAGAATTTCAATGAGCTTCTTTACAACTTCAACATATGGCAACAAAAATACCGTCTCGGTACCGAAAATGCGAATTTCGCGGTGTTTACCAAGGTCGGACCTATTGTTGTTATCAATGTCAGCCATCGATGCGATGCCTTTTTGATACGAAACGTAACAGTTGATGTGTTGCCTCTACCCAAACTCTCTCAAGACGAAATCGACAGGAAGCTCAAGAGTGGACACCTCGGGAGTACTGAGATCCTAGAATGGCTTTGGGATACAATCACTGAGCCAATTCTGGACAAGCTTGGTTATACGGAACAGCCTGCTGGTGAAGACTGGCCAGAGATCTGCTGGATTCCAACAGGAGCATTGACCCGGTTCCCGTTACACGCTGCAGGTTATCATACAGACGGGTCTGGAGACACTGTTCTGGATAGAGTGATATCTTCATACAGCTCTTCTATAAAGGCAATCATGGAAGCTCGGCTTGAGGCTAATAAACCACCGTCCGCAAAGGCAGTCATGGTCGCTATGCAGAACACACCAGGCTCCAATACCAGTCTGCCGTTTGCGCAGCGCGAGATATCGAAGGTCCGAGATGTTTGCGATTCGATGGCCCTCACGACAGTCGAACCCGACAGGACATCAAAGCAGGTCCTTTCAGAGTTGAAGGACTGTCAAATTTTCCATTTTGCTGGCCATGGCAAGACCGATGAGACGAACCCTCTGAGAAGTGAGCTTCGTCTAGATGATTGGCAGACACAGCCTCTCACAGTCGCTAACTTGCTGGATCTCAACTTGCGAGAAAACCCACCCTTCTTGGCATACCTCTCAGCCTGTGGAACGAGTCGCATTCGGGATCAACGATTACTAGATGAAAGTCTGCATCTTATCAGCGCATGCCAACTAGCTGGGTTCAGACATGTGGTCGGAACACTATGGGAAGTTGAAGATGAGGCTTGTGTCGAGGTCGCCGAGACTGTTTATGGACGGATTAGAGATGATGATATGAGTGAAGGTTCTGTTGGCAAGGGTTTACATGATGCTGTGCGGAAGCTTAGAAATACTTGGTTGGAGCAAGGTGTGACACGAGGCTCTGGAGCAAAGCTGGAGGTGAGAGAGGGGAGAGATATTGTGGCTTGTGATGACGAGGAAGACGGTTTTAGACCGGCACTTTGGGCACCTTATGTTTATTATACGAGCAGGTAGCTACTAGGTCTTTTACTATGCTCCTAGAAAGCTGCAGAGACATATCCAGGCCTATGGCTCAACGTGGCAGTCCCATAAACTGACTCTAGAAGGTATGAAGGTAATCGCCAATGTAGCTACCTCCAAGCTTACTGACCTGCTCAGCAATTTCCTCAGCGCCAAAGCTCTTCGCCAAGTTCTTGGCTTGCTCTGAAATTCTGCCCTGGATAGTCATGATCATGAAACGATGCTATCAGGGTTAGTAAAGGTTGTTACATCCAACACCACAGTGAACATACCTGGTATGGCTTGTTATTCCTATCATGAAGGGCAACCCAACGGCGATCCCCGCTCTTGTTCATCTGACCATATTGGAAATGGTCATCCGTAGTCACGACCATTGAATCTGAATCATGAATCAGTATCTACCCAATCAGACTTAATCGTTTACATACCGCCCTCCCGTCGAGCACCAGGAAGCTTTCCAATGTAGTCATGGCTGTTGTAGTCCTTGTAGTAGTTGTCTTGAATAAACATCAAGACTTCTGCGTTGTTCTTGGATTGGTTGAAAGCTTCGACGATATAGTAGCGCGCGGTGCGGGTGCGGAAGGACTGTGACCATGAGATCTCTACTATGTTGTTGTCTGCCTCCTGGGTGTAGGCAGGGATGGTGAGGACGTCGCCTTTGGTGACAGACATTATGAAGAGAATTATTGTTATAGAAAGTTTGAAGGAAGTGAGATTGAATTGGTGATGATGAGGTAGGATTTAAGGAAAGGAGTTCAAGGTTATATAGTTGGACGCTTTGACCTCGAAATCTTACAACATAATATCGACCATCGAGATCTGTTGTGGTTGCGCTGAGACAGAGCTGAATATCTAGCATCGATTGGGAAGCGTGCTGATCAATAGCGCTGCCAATCCCCAGACTACTGAGTGACCCCTCCCACCCGGTTCCTTGGATGTCTTGGATGTTTATCCGTACCAAACTTGGCTTTACTATTCCTCAGACAAGCTGAACTTATTGTCACAGGACGCCTTGATACCATCTCAAGCGTTTCTAGAGGGTTGAGGCTAGCTGAACGGCTTGTGGAGTTTGTTCTGGGCCCATGCGTGTCTCGGCCCGCCCTAGCCCGCCAATAGTTGGCGCGCTATTCCCATCCCCACATGAGCTTAGCAAGGTCTCGGATTGCAGGTTGTGGCTGGCTGTTGAGCTACTCACTTTCCTGAGAACGGACCTCGAGATGCTATGGTACAACATCCAATGGTAGTGTTTTTAGTTGAGTGTGATACCACGTGCATCAAGGAAGTGAAAGATTGCGCCGATGAAATGAAAGAAAAGTAGGAAGTCACGTGGACGAAACTGAATCCAATGCAGGAAAGGTCAGGGCGCGAAATCGCCGCTGCGTTCAGCTCAATGTCGTGTGGAAAACGGCTTTCGTATTTATCCTCATGCCACCGTTTGATCTGAATTCAGATCAAAACGCTGGTTCTATTTTACTTTAATTTAAGTTCCATTTTATTTTCACGTGAATTTCCCTCAGATCCTTTTCTTTCTCCAACAACCAGCTCTGCGCATTTGTGATGATTGGAGTTATTTTCACGTTCAGGGTAGGCGGGAGCGGAGAAAGGTTGATCCTCAGACTGGAGTCCCGATCAGCGGAGCAAAGGTACTGGCCTATGCCTAATTTGTCAAGATTTTCAAGGCTATGATCTCAGACTGCACCCTTGTATTCCAACAAAAACAACTTGGTACTGTGGTCTAGTTGGTCATGACATCTCGTTAACACCGAGAAGGTCCCCGGTTCGAGCCCGGGCAGAACCTCACTTTTTACCTTTTGCAGGTCTGCATCGTACTTTTGAAACCTTGTTCTCAAAAATGGCTTTCAATTCAGCCACCCATTGTCTGCTCTTAACAACGCTTATTTAACACTAGATGTAGCATCTTGTATTTATAGTAGTAATGGCAGGGAGAAAACCGCAGTGTGCAGTGTTGTCGTTCACGAGCGAATATGATCGCCGAAGTAATGTTTCCAGGCTTAGAGCAACCAGCCTCCAAACTCAGCCAGTCTCACAATAGCCAGCAAAGCAACAGACCAAAATCTGATATAAGTCCAAGTGGCCCATTTTCGTCTTCGCGTCCTGCAATGATGCCAAATACCAGGTCCAAATAAGCTTAGATCGGCCATAAGCCCGTCCCATCACCGTGGCTAAGTGATCAGCGCTTACCGTAAGATTGGGTCGCCGCATTCAACTACAATAGGTTCGGTCGTGCCTTTTCTTACTTCTTACTTCCTTTTTCGGTTAAAGACATTAGCTTGATCGGCGACTCCAGAGACGTCATCTGCTCTTTACTCGCTGTTTCGCTTTATGGTGTCGCTCGCTGGTCGCTGTTCGCACCTGCCAACTCTGCACTTCCCTCTCCTCTCTTTAATTCTGGGTCACCTCTTTTCAGCAATCTCCGGCTGCGCGGCAGTTTGTCATTGTTTTTTTGTATCTCCAAAACCTCGTATAATAACGTCGTATTTCGACATGAATATCCTCCACGAATTTGACACCGACGTATTCGGTCTAGTGCGCAGCTACGAAGGCACTCGGTTCGTCGAGAATTTGGCACTGGAGAGTGTTACGAAGGACGCGGACTACTTCGAACTCTCAAAAGGTGAGTATGTGCGAATGATTGTGGGCGAATGATAACTAATTGAATGCAATGTACAGGCACAAAGTTCGACCCTTGGAGTAATCCATCCCCATCTCTCATCTTCGTCGTCGAAGGCCAAGTCACGGTTACGATACCGGATAGCATCTCATCATCCCCAAGCTACGCTTCCCTTCAATCGAAAGGCCAAGCCGTTTCGAAGACTCTTAAGCAAGGCGCGTGTCTGAATCCAACATCGCACATACTTGCCATCCTCTCACGCGAGGAAAGCAACGATGAGCCAATACTTCCCAGGTTTGGAGAAGCAAGAGTGCTGTACGAGGCCGCCACAGACCTGAAGCTCTGCCGAGTCAATCTCGGCCAGTGTGGAAGCATCTCCGAAGATGTACGCTCTCCTATGATACAAGGGCTGCTACAGAAGCTGTTTCTTGTGACGCTTCCTGTTTCCGAAACACATTTTGGCCTACGGGATCAAGTACTCGACTGCGAATCGAAAATGGCCTCTCTCTACAGCACCTCCGTTTACGAAAATCCCTTCAACGATTCTGTACCCTTGAAAACGTATTGCGACGACAAGATTCCAGAGTCACCCGCTAGCTCATCACGCGGTGGAACCCCAGATCCGTACGATGATAAGCCCGCCAGACGCCGTGCACCTTCGAACCTATCCACTGCCTCCACGTCAAGACCTCAATCGATGTTGGGGTCCGATCTATACAAGGAAGCCCAGCCTCCTCTCATGAAGAGCCGAAGCAACCCAAACCTCAAGTTGATGATCAATACTGAGAAGGTGCAAAACACAGCAGCCGATGACAGCAAACTTGGAGTTTTCAAATCGCAGTCTATTCTTTCCAAAACAGAGCGCAAACGCCAAAGCATCCCACACTTTGAAGAAAAGACGCCCGATAACAAGCGCATACGAGCACAGACCGCAGAAAGAATGTTCAACATGCTGATGCATCCGAAAGGCTTCAATGTCAGAAACAGCGTTTACGTAGATCGTGCGATCATGGACGAAATTGAGTCCAGTATTGAGGTGTTGTCGTTTGGACAAGGCGAATACATCGCACATAGAGGAGAACGATATCCTGGCGTTTGCCTCGTGGTTGATGGCGCAATAGAGGCCTGTACTGGGGATAAGATGAGGGCAAACCCTGCCAAGGTAAGGGATAACTGGTGGGTTTTAAATAATTAAGTGCTGACAGATACCAACAGATGCTCCCGTTCAAGATTGGACCAGGTGATATAATTGGACACAGCAGTTTGGTCCATAATAACAAGTCTCAATTTGACTTCAGGGCCATACAAAGGACAACAGTCGGCCTTATACCGAGGCCGTTCCTTCGGAGATTGACGGACTTATGCCCTCAAATTCTGGTGGTATTGGCCGCCAAGATGTATGGATGTCTGCCTCCTTTGATCTCTTTGATTGACTTTGCTCTGGACTGGTCGACCGTCAAAGCGGGAGGAGAAGTATATAAGAAGGGAGAAAACAGGTAATGTTCCCCGAGGCCTACTTTATGCTGAGATCCTTTGCCTAATTTACCTCGATAATAGTGATTCTATTTGCTTCGTGGTAAGAGGCCGTGTCCGGGTCACTGAAAAGGGACCAAGCGATATGGATGCCCATATCAAGGAATACGGTCCAGGAAATCCCTTTGGCGTCCTTGAGTTCCACACAAACCGTCCCAGATCATGTACAGCTCACGCAATCCGGAAATCGGAGATTGCAAAGTTACAAAAAGCATCTTACCAGAAGCTCGTGAACTACGCTCCAGAACTGGGATCTCGACTCTGGGGCAGCATCGCCCAAGCACCACAAGACCATCAACAGAGTGTACAAGGGCCAGATTCTACTCGGCTTCGGACTATTGCTGTGTTCCCGCTTTCACTTGAAGTCCCCGCTGCAAAATGTGCAACGCTCCTGTCTTCGGCTCTGGCCAGACTGGGTATTTACGAAAAGGACACCGTATCGTTGGTAGAGTCGCATAGTGTGATCAGCGCGGTCGGAAGTACTGTCTTTACTGATGCTGGTAACAAACATCTGGAGGACTACGTGGGGCATGTTGAGCAGAATTCAGATCTGACTATCTTGATCGGGGAGCATTCGGTTGACTCAACCTGGAACGATATCTGTATCGCGACGGTGAGATACCCAAGAGTTGTTCTGTCTAGACATCACTAACAGTCTGTGTAAAGGCTGATCTTATTATTCTCATGGCCATGGACGATTGCGATCCGCGAATTACTCCAGTGGAGCTAAAGCTTAAGAGACACGGGACTATGGCTCAGAAAATACTTGTTCTCGTAGATGACGGTGAAGATGACTTTTGTCCGCAAGCGATAACAAGACCATATATCCAGGTAGGTTAGAACCAGGCAGGGTCAAGACAGTGTTTTGTTAACGTCTCTATAGGAGCGGCCATGGCTGTCCGAAGCCACTTCCCACATCGAAAGAACCCGCCTTACCAGTGTTGACTCTTGTCGAGACTTTGAGCGCTTAGCCCGTCGTATCACGGGACGCTCCATCGCTGTCGTATTTGGTGGAGGCGGCGCACGAGGCTTTGCTCATTTAGGCACACTTCAAGCTCTTGAGGAAGAAGGTATACCGTTTGACATAGTCGGCGGTACATCCATGGGCGCGTTTGTCGGCGCGCTATACGCAAGCCACATGTCGATTGATCGAACCGTTGAAGCAGCCAAGGCTTTTAGTAAAGTTTCGCGCTGGTACCGTTATCTCTTGGATTTCACTATGCCCATATTGGCATGGACGTCGGGCTCATTGTTTACGAACCACGTGTCTTCGGCCATGGACCAGGATCTGGACTCGAGTGATCTGCGATTAGCGTTTTATTGCAACGCTACGAATATGAGTCAAGGTGGTCAAAGTTTGACGATGTACCCTCAGGCACGTTCCCTTTGGCAAATGGTCCGAGCATCGATGAGCATCCCGCCGATCTTCCCGCCTTTTGCTGTTGAGGGAGAAGGCGATATTCTTGTTGATGGGTGTTTTTCAGCGAACGTTCCTGTATTTCCGGCACTTTCTATGGGGGCCGAAATCGTGCTGGCCTTTGATGTCTCGAATATGGGCGGCGCACCACCACCTCAAACGTTGGGTCAATCGGTATCCGGGTGGTATAATCTTGCTCAAATGATATTTCCGTGCGCAAATTCGCGAAAGCCGCATAAGAGCTCACCCTACTCTGCCGTCGGGACAGATGGGAACGTCTGGGGTTCTTTGCAGTTATTAGAATTGATTACCTTCTCAACAAACACCAACGAAATCAAGGCTATCCAGAACACACCACAATGTTTGTATATGTTGCATGATCTGGATAAGATTGGAACTTTTGACATGGAGAAATTTGACAGTATAAAAGAGATGGGATATGAAGGGGCAAAGAAATGGTTACGAGAGTTGAAGACTTCGGGAAAGTTGGATCATCTGGCACTGCCCCGAGGTATCAAGGATGGAGATAGATAATTCCTTTTTGCATTTTCAGCTTGATGATAGAGTTTAATAGAGTGTCGACATGAACCTGGAGCTTGGTCCACAGCTTATCTCGGCATTGAAGATTCCCCACACGGCAGAGACAGTGACTACTAATAATAGAACTGTCAAAGCGGAAGTCCGGACTCTTTCATTGGCCAACAAAGTCGACATCTCCCTTTTCCCAACCATTATGGAGCATCGATCAACCAATTACTGTGCCTCACTATCAATTTTCATTCCAAGGGACCGAGCGCAAAATCAACAGCCTCACTTTTTCTCTCATCACCATTTCCCTCCCTTGGGCTCTGGGGAGTAAACAGCTCCTGTCCGATTCCCCGATACCAATTCATGTCACTATCATTGTCATTGTTAAATGCATCTCTTAGCTTTACCCTCTAATGCTTACACTTATTAGAGTCGTTTTACGGGGTTCACTGCACAAGTACTGTCTACTGCGGGGAAGATAACAAGACCTATTGGCCAACGAACGAAGCACAAAGGTAACAAGAGATCCGCTCGTCCAAGGATTTCCCCCATGCATGACAAAGCCATGACTAAGAAGCTGACATAGAAAACAACAAAGCGATGCGATGCGCTCAAAGCATCGCGTTCTCGTCTCGGCGCCCATACCCAGTCAGGTGCCACCAGAAGTCGTCCTCGCGCACATCCAAACCTTCACGCCTCTTCTCAAACACAATGCCGTATTCACCAGCTTCTCCGAAATCCCACCCGACACAGCGCGCGTGCACAGCGAGCCCTTTTTCGGGCCTCCAAACAGCAGCGTGCGCAGTTTTCTATGCAACCAGCGATTAGAGCTTGTCGCGGGTCTGGCACAGAATGAGACTTGGCCTATTACCTTTCTAAAAATTCACAATGGTGTAAGAGCGCGCGTTGATGCAAGAGCGAGTGTTACTGTGTGGATAGAGTGTCTTGTGAGACAAGCCCAGGATCCGGGGACGCCGAGTAGTAACGGGACGTTGGCGGAGGAGTGGGAGTTGTTTGAGGAGGTTGTTGTTGAGTCGCATGGCTTGCTTATGCCGTTTGTTTCGAGGATGACTGAGGTTGCGCATACGGGGATATGTCAGAGGATTATGGATGATATTGTTGAAAATAAGTACAGTGGCAAGGTTTAAGGCGTTATTAATATGTTATATCTAATGAGATTCATTGCAGAGTATTGCGATTTTACATTCACTTTGGCAGAATGAGAAGAGTGGTTCTGTTATGAAATATTATACACAGGAGCTTCTCAAGAAGTCTTGATTTTATCTCATTCTGTGGTATTTGATAAATACTAAAGCCACGAATTTAACGTGCCTGGAGCAAAAATGCATTTACTATCTATAAAGACCCGGATTGCCATCTTTCATATGTGAGAGAAAATCTATGACATTGTTGAATGAACCTCCAGGAACCAATGAATAATGATGAAGCACCTGCGACTAGGACATCCACTACGACTGTCAGTGCCGACGAGGGAATATTTATTGGAAGCTTGTTGAACCAGCCGTCAGGGTGTCAGAAGAATTGCCCGCCAAGAGCATAAGAGACGAAATGGTTTCGTCACCTTATGCTAACTTAGGCTAGGGTTTAGGCTCCTTTATTTCTATATCCTAAGCCTTAGATTAGAGGACAATTCTCTTAACACCCGCATCAGGGTCTTGTATGCAAAACGGTGTCATTACCCGGGACTGGGACTGCGAATGGGAGGAGTGGGAGGACTCCTACTCCTGGGGCTGCGACTGGGAGAATTGGGACTTGGACTGCGAATGCCATGAGCGGGAGGGTTAGAAGGATTGGGACGGCGGCTGGTGCGGCGAGCGGGATCAGGATTGGGAGGTCGATTCGGACTGAGAATGCGACTGGGACTAACACTGGGAACGAGACGGTCGTCAGTGTCACTGCCTATGCAGTACGTAATAGCCCCGACTGGAACAATCGCATCCTCTCGATAAACAACCGATTCAGGCAGATTTACCGAACCCCAGGGGGTAAGGACCGCCTCGACCTTTACCACGAGAATGATCAGTATACGAAACTCAGGAGTAGACAGATTTGATTCTTACAGAGTCATAGCCTGGATCAGGAGCAGTTCTGCCTTGGCACGGTTGTCGCACATACTGTACCTTTCCAGGGACATACCAGACGAGTAACATTATATGCAAGTCGGTCTGATGGTTAATATTTGAGGCAAAATAATTCGCCTCTGATTCCAGTATCATCAGCAACATGATTATTCGTCCTTTCAGATCTGACTTACTGAGTGAGCAATCAGTGACATATATTCCCTTTCCAAACATCCCACCCGCTGGAAATATTAGTCTCATACTGTTTTATGGAGCAACGTACTGACGCTTAGAACGATCGATTTTGAACGACTTGCGTATTATTCCACAAATGCCACAAGTTTCAGAATCACAGCATACTAGATGTCTATCTTTCACTCCAAGCTGACGATTGCCGATGTGACACTCGCGCGTCGAGCCGTGTACGGCAGTCTCCCAGTGACCACCGTGACGGCGACAATAGTCTTCAAAACGCTGGCCGCGGTGGGTGCTGTAAAGGTCGTTCTCATTGACCATGAAAACATCCCTAACTCGGGGTGGAGGGTCGTTTCTGTTGGCTATATCCCACGCTACCAGGAAGGCCTGCTTGTCTAGCCTGTTAACCCTCATTTGCATGCCCCATAAAAGAGCGAGGTGACTTACTAATAATGTACTTTCTGTCCGAGTGGGAAAGTCGGTACATTTTCTTCCAGGTTTCAGTTCCAGCCCAGCTTTCGCATATCACAAGTGAAGACTTACTGGTCCACCCATCTTTATGATATAGAATTAAATCGATTCTGTCGTATAGTAACCGGTGCGGTAGTGCTATGGGTAAAGTCTTTAGGCTTGGAATTGTTAATATTGCGTTGCGGTAGATCTAGAAACGGCGAGAAGACATGCGCGGAACAGGCGTCTTTATACTGGCAAAGCGACATTGAAAGTGAGATAAATATTTTGATTGCTTCCGTAACGGTATCTGAATAAGAGGTCGGATTAGGACAGTTTGTACTACCTTGATTACGTCGCGTCACAAGAGTATAGATACGTAAGACTTCAACAACAACAGAAACTACGGTCAGCAAAAGAAACGAGTATCAAGAACATATACTCACAAGTAAAAACAATGGAATTACTCCACCACACCAATGACTCACCTCCCAGCCGAAATAATCGCACATCCAAGTTTGGTGATGATATGTTGGGAGCCCGACATATCATCACCAACCGACCAACATGCCAGCGCCTGCCATGAGCCCCAAAGTCACACCAAATAAACTGACGACACCACTTCTCTGAATGCCTGCAGCAGCACTCTCGCCAGAATCAGTCGTCTCGGCAGCGTTTGTCTCGCCTGTAGCAGTACTGTCTTCTGTAGCAGTAGTCTCAACATCACCATCACCGCTCTTCGCTTCAACATCCTCTTCTTTGTAAATCAAAGTAACGGCAGGCACAAAAGTCCCGTACGCAAGGTCAGGTACCCAGGAAGCTTCAATAGTCCCGAGCGAGGTACGCGTGCTTCCGGTCAGACTCGACACGGGTAAGAAGGAGACAAGTGGAGCTGTCTTCGTGATTCCTTCGACACTCGTAACTTTGATCTGGTCGCCGTCATACTCGGGAATCAGATAACAGTATTCTGGAGAGGCTGTATAGGACTCCAGTGGAGCGATCATGGATTTGCAGAAACCGTACGTGTCGCCAACATAGCCACTGTCGAATATTTAACTTTGCCTTTATTCAGTGATACCCTGTCCTGCACTTACGTTGGGCAGCAAACCGCCATTGTCTCATCCCTATCAAGAACATTCTTCCAAAAGTCTAAAGGCTGAAGAGGTAACGGCTGGTCGTAATCTCGGGTTGTGGACACCGTCAACACACCCGAGCGGCCAAATTGACCGCTGCTGCTCCCGTGTATCAACAGGCCCACGGTTTCCCAACCTTTGGGACAAGCTATCCCAGGTGAGAAATACGGGTATACACCTTGGACAAACTTCGTCGTCTGCCGTACCTCAGTATCCATTTTCTCACCATTCGGGTAGCAGTCTCCGTAGAGCTTCATGCTGCATGATGAGGCTGCTACGAAGGGGAGGTAAGGCGATGTCGCGTTGGCGTAGACCTGGTGGTTAGATTGGGTAGCGCATGATGATGGGGCGGTGAATGTCGTGGTTAGAGGTCCAAGGTTGAGGGCACTATAGCCGAAGAACTCCGTGCTGGGCATCTTAGCGTTGTTATTTGTTGCTATCGCCAATGTAGATGAGATATCTGTATCACAGCCAGTGGTAAGCAATGAAAAAATTGAAACAGGGTGCAGACCTTTATCTTATGAAACAAGTCGGCTAAAGTGCCATGATTCAGCCTTGCCAGTTGGCTAGAGTCGAGAAGAGGCACAGCATAAGTAATTTCGCTTGGCCGACGAAATGGTGTGTTTAGCGCGCATATTTTCTTAATAAGCAACCAATTGAGGAAGAGAATTCTTAGCCGCGACAAAGGAACCCTGGGCGAAAATCACGATGCGAATCGGGGTTTCTCCATGGGGATAAGTTTAGGATCCGATGGTCATGGTTGGTGATCCTTCTCGCATCAACGGAGTGCGAGCGACTCCTGCTCCTTCGCATTTATACCTAGCGTGCTAGCTGACTGCAAGGGACGGTGACGTCGTGGTAAAAGCTAATTGGTTCATGAACATGGGGTAAGTGCACCTTCCTCCGACCGAGAAACATGCAACGGGGCAGTGGCAGGTGGGTAACATAGAAACCGAGATGGCAAGACACCTTAAATACTTAGGTGGGTAACAGAAGAAATGTCTTCTAAGACTTAGGCTACAGAAATAAAGTAGCCTAAAGAATAGTCTAACTTGGCATAAGGTGGCCAGGTCATTTCGTCTCTTATGCTTCTAACGGTTGATTCTTCTGATGCCCTGGGAACACTGACTTCAAGTATGGGAAAGAGTCTTGGCTTTTTTGTGACCCACGCTGAGCGGGCACGGGTAGCTCGCTTGTTCATCTCTATACCCAGAGTTGATCATAGTGCCCTCCGATGCCACCACAGGTCACGCGAAAGAGCGACTTCTCAGCTAAGATTACATCTTAGTTGAATCTATTGCAGATTTGCTACAGGATTGGCTCTATCCAGGCAAATAAATACAGTGTTTTCATCTCGCCTCAGCAAATTCCATCCACAGACTATCTTCCAACACCTTCTGCAACAGGTCACCTTCAGTCCCAAACACAACCTCAATTCCACCATCCGGTAAGGTGGGCAAAACAACATGGCATCCAGGAAGGATACCCGTGTTTGGACAACGAATGGCCTCCACTTTGTCTCCCAATAGGCTTCCCCATTCCACAGTTGCTAGGTTGAACTCAGCCCAAGACGTCTGCACTGAACTACTGCCCAGCACATCGAGAAATGCTGTCGGGACCAGTTTGGTAACATCGTCAAGCTGATCAACAAGGGTGACAACGTCGTCGGTGAACTGATTATCAAGCCGCAATAGCATCTCCTTCCGAATTAGAACAGCCAGATCAGCCAGACTCATACTGCCCAGTATCTGGCGAACACTTGCAGAGACAGCAATGTACTGCAAGAAGCAACCTAGCGTCTCAGGGTGCAACGGTGGGTCCATACGCTTACGACCATCTACGGCGATGCTGAAGACAGAGAGGGGATCCTCACTTTCATTGAGATTCTCAATTGGAGCCTGAACGGCGATGCAAGTTCGCCACATGAGAGCTGAGAAGGCGTCATTCGTAGAGATCCATTTCTGGTCCGTGGGCTTGGTAGTATTAACAGGTGATGCCCTAGCCTTGAGGGCCTCGAGTGACGAAGGAGAAAAGTAAAAGACCTGCCCACGGAAGGTTGAACTGAGCATAGCTGGAGACGGCCCCGGTGGAGTGAAGGGAAGAATGGTGTACTCAGGGTGGTCGTCGGCTCGTCCCTTGTTTTGACCCGAGGGCTTTGAAACGCGTTGCCTATCGGAAATCATCGCATCCTCAATCATCAACGGGGATGGTACTGGGATTCCCTGGCAGCGGCGACATTCTTCGGCCCAGATCTTGGTCCACGCAAGGTACGTGGTAGCATCGCCAGCCATATGGAAGATGCACCATCCGATGAGAACACCGCCCTCAATAAAGTTTGCCTGCACCAGAGATATGGGAACAGACTTCCCTGGCTGTGGCCAAATAGGTCCAGGCATAAGTAATTCGCTGTCGAAAGCTACGAGAGGAAAATGATTCTCCTTGAGCTGCGCATAAGTCCAAGAATATTGTCCTTGGCCCCTTAAGTCTTTGGTGGTCATATCTCCGATCCGATCATCCGGAAGCCTCTGTAACTTGAGAAGATTGGCCTGTTTTGCATCACTGTCGGGTACAGCTTCAGACGCCAAGACGCCGATCCGATGACACGCAGCTTTGTAGCTATCTTGAAGAACCTTCAAGACTTGTTCGCGGTCGTAATTCTCGGCGAGACGCATGGGAAAGACGTAGCGTAGATAACCCCGTGGACCAACACGTTCCAGGGCTGTTAAATCCGGAACATCGCTTAGAGAGAGCATTAAAGGCATCTTGGCTGCTGAGGAGGGTGCGATACAGTTGAGCGAGGCAATAGATTGAAGAATACAGGATAGAAAGCGTAGGGTACGCTCTAGGTACCAGAAGAGCCGATACTTGAGTACAAAGAATTTAAATCTTGAGAGCAAGAATGTGATAAATGTGATAAAATGGTAGTTGTCTAGGCAGTGTTGAGAGTCAGACTGAGTGTCGTCGAGTCCATGGTCTATTCAGCAGGTTCACAACTTCTTAACAGTAGTGATTTTACCCACTCCTTAGCCAGCCTCCAGTGCTTCCATCACCCTGACGTTGCAACGTAGCAGGGGGGTTAGGGAATCCAGCTCAGGGTTCTGGTTACCCGGGCGAATCATAGACAGATCGCAACCACAGATACCAGGAGCAAGCATTGTTACATCACAAATCTTCGCACCAGTTTCAACAGAACCAACAGCATGACAACAGTCGGTTCAAATAGCCATTGTGAGAAGGTTGCGTTGCGTTGTTGGTCCTTAGTGCAAGGGCCGGAGGAAAGGTGTCATTCCGGGTGGGCCAGTCGCGGAAATAACGCATCTTGTTGGTTTATACTCCTTGCTTCGTGAAATTAGGCGAGATATACCCTGAAGTTCATTACCTTGTCTGGAAATGGAATAACAGCCAAGTCGGCCGTGCAAGGTATTCATTTTCAAGAACTACTCCCATCATACGACTTTTCGTAGGGAGAGGCGGCACAGCATACAAGGTGCCGGTCGCGCCCCAGAATGTCTCAGGGCAAACTTTTAAGAACAGAGGGGTTTATGTTGGGTGCTGCAGTTCCTGATATTGCTTCATGGGGAACTTAGGTCATATGGAACAAGGCGCAAGCAGTCCCAGGAGCCGGGGATAAATACTAAACCCATTTCCATTAGCTATCCATCTAAGCTTTGTTCCTGCGGTAGGAATTGACTCCCATTAAACCCATCGCCACACCTGCTCCCGTGTCTTAATCATCGTTGGATTGATTGCTTTCTCTGATGGCTTGGCTTACCCCATGATTCACATTCCATTTTCCTTCTCGAGACCCTCTACTTTTACCGACCAATGATGAACTCTACCGATCCTCGAATTATTGCCATCGCGGGCCTACCACCGTCAGACATCGACCTCGAGGCCAACACTGCCTCCTCGGATAGAGCCGCCATTATCACAGTGCTCATCCTCGCGTTACTGGCTGTTTCACTACGATTTACCGCGAGAAGTATTCAACGAACCAAGATACATCGGGATGACTGGATTATCATTGTGTCGATGGTTTTGGTCGCAGGGACTGCCGGCCTAGCCATTGCTGGTAAGATATCAATGTAACCACTTACCTCGAAGCCAGCTCATTGACTACAGGTGGCTTTTATGGAGCTGGGAAACATATTTGGGCAGTTGAGATGGAGGACCTAGAACAAATCTACAAAGTAAGTCAGATGTACAATAATCGCACTGCTATAGCTAAGATGTATAAACAGATCCTGTTCGGGTACACATTCCTATACTCAGCCTCTTGCGCAATTATCAAGATTTCCATACTCTTATTCTACAGCCGGATATTTCCTACAACAGAAACTTTCTTCCGGATCTCAACAATGTTTGGCTATTTTCTCTCCATCTCGTATCCAATCGTCGTTTGGGTTACGATGGGTAATGTATGCAGACCGATCGAACACTTTTGGACACAATTCAGAGGTACCGAGGGGACATGCATCGACATCAACAAATTCTTTCTAGCCCTCGGAATTGTCAATATGGTCAACGACTTCTATATCTTGCTCATACCTATTCCACAAATATTCCAGCTACAGATGTCTATGAGAAAGAGATTGGGTATTACAGGTATTATGATGCTTGGTGGCTTGTAGGTGCCTCTTGGTCTCGATGTGATACTATATTAACTTGTGCCTCTAGTGTGTGTGCTGCTAGCGTCGTACGCATTCACTTCTTGAACGAGCTCACGAAAACGGTGGATTTGACGAGAGCCATGGGACCTGTATTTATTTGGTCTGATCTCGAGCCCTGTATTGCCATTGTGTCGGCATGCCTCCCGCACCTGGCACCTCTTCGACATGTCATTCGTGACAGAGTATCTTCTACATTTGGGAGCAAAAGAGGGAAAGGTACTGACAATAGCGCGAACAATCTGGGAATTGGAGAGTCGAGTTCCAAAGGGCCAATGTTTACTTATGGTGGATCAAGGTATTTTGGTCGGGGAGACAAACTAAAGCTTGGAGACAACGACGATGAGGTTGAGTTGACAGGACTTGGGACAGATATGACCAAAACCTGCAGACAAACTTCATCAAGGCCCAGCTCTGCTGAGAATAGTAGGTAGTACAATCTATTACCAACTGAAGGTTCTTCGTGGTTCGCAGCATTTCAGGAACAAGGCACTGGCAGTCTCAGTAATTAGCTTGTGAACATGGGACAAGTGCACCTTACTCCGACTCAGAAACACGCAACAAGCGAGTGACAAATGGTAGCTCGCGTATTTATCTACCGACAGATGGTGTATAACACCCTACCGAATACCTTCCTCCCTCGCAACCTGATCATCCGTATAACTATCCCTCACCCTCTCGATATACTTATCAAACTTCCTCGAAATCTTAATAACATGTTCCAAATGCCGATACGTCATACTCTCGTTTTTGAACTTGGCCAATTGTCTCGCCGTTGTGATCGCGTTCCGAATCTGCCGCCCGTTCATCTGCTCCTCCGCCAAATCCCCCAGATGTCTTTCAATGTCATCAAAATCGATGCCTGGATTTTCTTCCAACTTTCGCTTCCTGTCCGTGATTGGCTGGATCACCTTTTCTTCTTGTTCCAGTGCGTTGAGTCTGTTGAGGAAGTTCGCCCAGATAGTGCGGCGCTGCGACTTGGTCAAGCTCTCGTAGTGTAGAGATAGCTGAATACGGGACTTGAAAGCTTCGTCAAAAGTACCGACTCGATTGGAGGTAAGGATCAATATTCCCTCATAATATTCAAGAACTCTCAGAAACACGGAAACAAGAGCATTCCGCTCCAGATCAGTAAGCGTACGCTGTTCCAGGAAGACATCGGCCTCATCGAGTAACACGACACAACCCCAGATTTTACCTAAGTGCAGGACTGATTCAAGGTACTTTTCGACCTCTTCCGGCTTGGTGCCGATATCGCCGCAGGTCACGCGGAAGAGCGGCTTCTCTGCTAATTCGGCGACGCTCTCGGCTGTGAAGGTCTTGCCGGTGCCTGGTCCTCCATGCAATAGAATAATCAGTCCGCTCCCTTTACCTTGGATGAAATCTGTCGTCTTGTCTGTTGCCAGCTTACTTGTAACAAGAGCCTGGATGATATCTTTAATCTCTTCGTCAATCACAAGATGTCTGAAAGCTTGCTTGTTCCATTGCACTGGCTGAATGTAATCAAGTTGAAGGTCCTCTGGGAAACATGGTCAATATACAGACATTTCAGATTTTTGCCAGCCACGGCTAGGATTGCGACCAAACGAGACCTTTTACTTACGCCACTTCTTCTGTCGAAGGTTATATCCGACAATGGTACTGGGATAGGCAAACAGCTGAGAGCCCTTAGGCACCTCATCGCTTTGAAAGAGAGATGAGTCCATCTCTTTCCGACCTGGATCTCCCAAAGCTGGATATGCTTCCTTGAACTTGCTCGAGTCTGAATGAAGTTGTTTGTATGTATCGAAATCGATCATATAACGTTCTCCTTGCTAGTACTTGTCAGTGTCAGCCATAGCGCATTACCCCGTATTACTCACACCAGCCAAGTCATCTGCATTTTTATTATTGTAAGTAATCAAGTTGCTTTTTCTACAAGCCCACATGGTCCGGCCTCGATGCTCAAGTAGTCTTTGGATTTCGGTGGTAACAAGTTTCATTGGCAGGGCGTTTAGATCCTCTACCCTGACATATGGGTTGTCCTCGTTGAACTTAAGGATAATGAGAACTTTCGTCGTTTTGGTGTAGAACCTTCCGTCGTATCCATAGGACCAAGCATCGACTTTCCAAACTTGACAGACATTCCGAGGCCCATTGGACCGTGATGCAGGACTGTACTCAGTGCGGTCTTTGGTAGCCCATGATCTGGCGACATAGCCTTGGATATCTTTGCCATTCTTCGATACCAGAGCTTCCCCAGGCTGTACGAGAAATGGCATAACCGATTCGGATATACGGCCCTGAGAGAACATCTCGTCAACTCCAGCATATGTCTCGCCGTATTCACGGTCAATCCATCGTGTGAGTAGCTGCATTTGCTTCCTGTCGGGTTCTGCCATGTCGGCGAAGTTGGTCGAAGCTTTGTAAGAGTACCAGAAGAGGAAAGGTGAAATTATTGGATCATTGGACCTCCAATTAGGAAATCTCTCCTTGAAGGTAGGATGAGAGTAGACAAATGCATCGAGTGCAGCGATCATCTGTCCCGATAGTGCCTGGACAACTTCACGAACAGCTTTCGGATCCGGCATTGTCGTTCCTTTCTCATCGGCGTTACTGACATCCTTTGCCTGAAACGACGGATCGTAGTACTTGTATACCACGAATGCAGCCTCAGGTCTTTGCCCGAGATATCTAGCCTCATTAGCTAGTGGAGAGTTACCTTTGAAATTGGGCGAACCTCCAGATACTGCCGCCCAAGAAGGCCCTTCCAAATAGGCCGTGTCGTGGCCTTGTATCTTATGTAACACGAGCCAAGTAGTAGATATGAGAGTGTTCTGTAACTTGCGGAGTTCTAGAATCTGTTGTTCCAGCTCGGCTATCTTGAAATGACTGGTATGAACCTGACTAGAGCCAGTGTCCATGTCGCTGTCTGGTTCCTGGTCGCTGTCTGCTTCCTGGACCATGTGCGCGATTGGTATACTCCTTTTGTGAAGGCTTCTTGCCTTTACGTGATTCACATTCCCTCCTGAAGCTTTTCCACTGGTGTTGATTCGTTTGTTGGTTTGTCGCGCGTCACCGGATGATGAGTAATCATTACTGTGCCCCCTCCCCGCTCGTTTCTGTATCCTTGCCTGGTCAGCCAATCGATGTCGATCCCTTGTGTCTTTCTCTCGAGAAAGTGCGGCGAGTTTCTCTTTTTCGAATGAACTTGCTTGAGTTTCATCTCTCGATATGGTAAAATGGCGCCTCAAGTCAGAAGAGGGCTTGTTATCTACTTGCTGGTGCGATTCTTCCCCACTCTGAGATTTGCTATACCCGGGCGGATATTGGCTCTCCAGCTTCCTATGGTCTTCGAATCCAGTGAAGGACTGGAGATTTCCCGAAGGACCTGTGTCATAAGTGTAGGACTCGACGGTGTCCCTTTCGTAGTTCATTGCGGACTGGCCAGTAAAGTAGTCATTCACGCTGGTACTAGGCCGCATGTATATCTCCTTCTTGATGAAGTTCACTTCGAAGCCTTCGTCAGAACTTTCGGCCCTGTGTTTGTGACGTGGAGATTTCGACGACCTGTCAGCACTCATACTATCCCTCAAAAGGAAGGGCAAACTCATGAGCAAACAACGTGATCGAAAGAAAAACGAATGCAGGAATTAATCTTAGCTAGTAGCTATAAAGAGTTGGTTAGCCTTACTTTTATATTCGCAGCAGCGACATGGTGCATCGGGGTGGTAGGAAGCCGCCCGTAGTGGTGGTCACCTGGGCTTGAAACCCCTGTCGTGCATATGTGCAGACGAATGAAGTTCCAGATAATAGCCCTCGGTGTGACAGTACTTGACTCAGCCGCATAAGGCCATGAATAAGGCGGCGGCCATGGCGAACCATTGTTCAGGCTGCGTTGAGGCTCTGCTGGCAGATATCGCAAAGCTCCTTGGGAATATTTCAATTGTTTTTATCCAGAAAGAAATGCTTGAACCGTCGGTTTCTGATACCGTTTGACACACCGGAGTAATGAACCATCCTACGTCAGAGTATCTTGGCACTTGGCACTCACCGAGTACTCATTCGCGACCGACCACGTACTCGTAAGTCGACTTCGAAATGCGCAAGGTAATTTCAACACTTTGACTGACATCCGATCCGTGCAGTAATTTCGCTTTTCCGACTGCTCAACAAGCCTTTCGGGAAGGTCTGACACGGTTCGCGTCAGACTTCACCAATAACCAAGAGAAGGTAAAGCTCTTAAATGGGTTCTCCAGCATACAGGATATCCAAGACCTAGCGCAAAGGTCTTACACGAAATATTCGGACGAAAAACGGTTTCCTGCGGCAAAGAAGTGGATACAGCGATTCGCAGCAAAGATTAGCCATTATGGCAATATTATGGATGTGCTGGTCCAACACCATCCTGAGTACGTCTCGCTTGTTTGGGGAGCTATGAAGTTTCTTCTAGTAGTAAGTTCAGGCCCTGATGGCCTCTTAGCCCGCGACTCACTCGTCATATACAGGCTGCTCAAAATCATGAAGCGACAATATCTCTCATCTCGAAGGCCATGTCACAAATCGCCGACTCTTTACCTCGCGTCGAGCTCATCACGGTACTTTACCCAACAGATCGGATACGCCAAGCTGTCAGTAATCTCTACGCCAATCTTGTCAGATTCTTTATCCGAGCTCATGAGTGGTGCCAAGAGGGTACAATGCGACATCTCTGGCACAGTATCACCCGGCCACCGGAGCTCCGATACAAAGACCTTCTGGAAGACATTGCGACCGCCTCACGAGAGATTGACCAATTGGCAGCTGCTAGTAGTCGAGTGGAGATCAGAGATATAAATCTGAAATTGAACTCAATTGTTTCCAAGCTAGACTCCTTGGAATCTCCTCAGTCGCGTGCTATCTTGGACTCGAATCAGATCATCATCACCAAGCTTGACTCATTCCAGGCTTTGCACTCTAGCGCATTACTAGACACAAATCAGCGGCTCACCGACCTTCAATTCTCACAGATCATGTCTCACATTGCAGATGGCAAACTTGGCGACCCTTTGGAAGCATTCCGGTATAACGTCTCGGTCCAAATACGGCATGATCGGGTTAGGGTGTATGAAACAACGAATGCGTTCTGGCAATCTCCCAAGTTACAAGCTTGGTCCACAGAACCAGAGTCAAGGATAGCCATTGTAAAAGGTGGTTTGCGGGCGCGACACGCTTCAAGAAAGTTCTCTGTCAATATTATTCAGCAACTCCAGTCGAGGAATATTCCTGTAGTTTGGGCCCTTCGGGGTCCACACAACGAATCTCAAGATGCGAGGGCTTCAAGAACTGACTTGTTCAAGAGCCTCATCTTACAAGCATTCAAGCTATCGCAGGACTGTACGACTGAGAGTACCATGTCTCTCCAATGTGCACAGTTCCACAGAGCCAACACTGAAAACGATTGGCTTCAGCTTTTAGGCTCTGCACTCCTTCGAGCACGAACCCAAATATACTTAGTTATCGACCTGGCCGTGATAGACCACAACCTTCTACCAGCTGAAGGATTTTCGTGGTTCACAGCATTTCAGACATTGTTTGCGGAGATGGTAAAGAGAGCACCTCGGCTGCAGGTCAAGGTGCTGCTTATTGGCAACAGCGTCAGTTTCGGACCGTCGGAAGCCGAGACGGTACCATCCGACGTTGTGGTACCTATAAGAGTGACACAGATGCCCGTTCGGAGGCGGGGAAAGATGGGGCCGCGAGCGGACGCTTATGGGAGAAGAGGTTACCCCAAGTTCTAGTTGATGACAGCAATGAGGGTCACTGATGCAGCCCTTCAGGTAGAGACAAGTGTCTGGCACGACATTCTGCAGGAGTCGTGTAACGCTCCAATGGCGATATATCTAATTTTAGCGATACGTGCTGTTGGGTGACAGAAGTGGTGCACTCTGAGGCTCAGCATGCAACCTCAAAGTGTAAGCTGGCACAGAGAGTTTTGAACTTTCTTGTCTACCGGGCGGTCGGAGTCACCCTTCTTGGTACCCTAACGGCTGTGCCCTTTAAAAACGTCGGGTAGACCCGAGTTTTGACTCAAGTAGCGATGTCTTGCGCGTTTAAGCTATCACGGTTCAGTCCTCAAAGTCACTCATATCTTCCCATGTAGGCAAAGTCAAAATAAAGTTTGATTGAATGGTAAACCGGGTCTGAAAGGAGTGGAAGAATGTACAAGAAGATAATCTCAAGTGAGCCAGAAAAAGACTCTTTCAAAGCCTGCTCAAGGAATGTGTGTAAAAGTAAACCCTTCTAGATAAGGACCGTCCCAAATCGTCATGACATGATCATCAATTTCTCCGCACACATCTAGCATCCACCCTTGCACTGACACTTCCAGCTCTTGTAGGTAGGTTTCTTACCAGACTTGGCCGAGAAGGCGCGCTGTCCCTCAAGAGTGACAGAGTCACCTTGGCAACCAGGTCGAGTCCAGACAGTGCATTCAAAGCAGCTGAGAATGGACTTGGTATCAGGGGAGTCGAGGTCGAAGGTCTTGATGTTGGAGGGGAAGTTATTGCATCGTCCTGGGACGCCAACGCCCTTGAAGGTGACCTTCTTGCTGACGCGGAGCTTCAGGAGGTCGATGCCGCCGGCAGCGCGGGTTTCAAGAGTGGTGTCTTCCTCAATGGGGTTGGGAAGTGCAGCTGCGAGGCCGGCGAGGAGGAGAATGTTGGAGAAGAGCATTTTGATGTTTGGAATCGTAGGAAAGATAAAGATTGTCTTGAAGTTTTGGAACTGAGTGAGAGACTCTGAGATGATTGTTGTTTGTGATGAGGATTTTCCATTCACTTGGCGGATGCTCTCCTGATATTTATACTATTTCTCAACCCATCATCTCAATATGGAGGCATTCTTC
Source organism: Fusarium luffae (assembly GCA_013184325.1). Taxonomy (NCBI): domain Eukaryota; kingdom Fungi; phylum Ascomycota; class Sordariomycetes; order Hypocreales; family Nectriaceae; genus Fusarium; species Fusarium luffae. The sequence continues at coordinate 14,709 of JABCJV010000089.1, read as the reverse complement.
TCAACTCGTATAAAATCTCATTATGCAGCCAAATAACAGCCCAAGTGCCACCTTCTCTGGCCAAGTCAGCCTCTCCGTTCTAGATCGCCAGCCGTATACCCAAATTCCTATTCTAATCGGGGGACCTGAGTTGTTCCCATCCTTCGAAGCTCTAATAATGGACCCCGCCAACGGCCTGAACCTTAGGCGTTTGCTATTCATAGTGTCCACTCTCCGCCCTAACACGCAAAGGTGCGCATCGTGTTACCACATTTCGAAGATAATCAATAGCGGCAGGTTTCTCCTCATCAGCCTGAATACTCGGACAAAGAGGGGTTGACGTTGGTTGTTGTCATCTCACTCAGCTCAGTCAGCTAATATTTCGTAGCCTGTAAGATGAGGACAGCGACAGCTTCTCCGCCCTACGACGCGGGGTTTCACGTTTGGTTGTATCACGATACGAATGGATCTCTTACGAAATATCATCCATCATATGTTCTTAATACTGCTGATTGTTGGGCTTTCACGGCTGTCGGAGCCTTCGGTCGATCGGCCTGATGACTGCAAAGTGTGGGTTATGAATTACTACTGTTGCGTCGGGCTTCACTCTTCGTTGTGGACGTTGGTGGTCAGATCGTGATATAGCGTGAGCCTAGTATAAAGTTTAAAAAAGCTGAATATTTATGCTTTAAATAGACTACGAGCTTGGGAAACACGTTGTATCTTGTACTACAAGCTGTAGTGAAAAAGGATGATCTTGCTGACGGTTCGTCGGGGAAACAATCGGCCGCACATTCTTTCAGCAATACCTGTGTAACGTACTCTTCGGACCGTCGCTATTCATAGTGACTCTCTCAGCTTCGTTACCTGCAGCCTTTGTGTGTAGAAAATCGCATTTGTTCACCTGCTCAGACCCTTCCTGAAACACCTGTCACTGACTGAGTAGACTGTTAACTCATGATTCAAAGAATGTAGCTCATATAGCTTTGATGAGCTGCTTATAGAGTGGCCCTGTGAATCAGTTCTGTGAAAGCTTCACCTCCACTATAATAACGGCCGGATGGCATCTGGTTGTAATATTCAAAACAGCAACTCGAAGACATCAACGACATCAACAACCACCAGTACCACTCACCTCTAGATATCTTCATTCACCATGCTTCTCATCAAGGACCTTCTCAATCCTGAACCAGCTCAGGCAGGCTCTTCAACTGATGCCAACCCGACCGTTAGTCAGACAGAATCCCAAGGAAAGATTTGCAAGAATGCCGACAGCAAAGCCAAAGCATGCTCAAACCAAGCGGAGGAAGGTAAATTAAAGTGCCGTCCCTGCTTGGAAAGGGACAATAAAGATGCAGCCCAGCGTAGAGAGCGTCGCAAAATTGGTGGTACCTGCACGAGATGCAAGAAGAAATTGGACACGACGACAGGTACTTGCAAAAGCTGCTCTGGGAAGCTTCAAGACTACAACAAGGAATACTACAAGGCCAATAAGAACAACTAGAATGACACAACCTGTTTTGTGTTTTAGTTTAGAAAGACATCGTTGATAGGTCAATTGATTGGAACAGGTTTTGACGTACCTCTTAGCCGATGTGAAAAGTCTTACTAAGTTTTATCCAATGTACTCAACTTGTTCACTTTCTTTACTCAGTATATCCTTGTATCACTAACCGGATAGAAGCCCTATTCACGGTTAAAGGCATGTACTTTGAGCAATAACATTGATGAGTTGATTGCAGAATTCATCTGTGAATAAAGGCTTTCCTTTTACTATATAAACCATTGTCATTTCGGTAATGCGTCGAAGACAACAACTCCAGCACATCAACATTTCCAACTATAGCGAGCTAACCACTGGATCTATATATTCGCCATGCTACCCATGAACCGAATTCTGAACCCTCTAGGGTGGGAAAAGATTCCGCCAAGCACTAAACTGGACGAGGACACAATCGTTGTCAAGACAACCGCCGACACGATTGTTGTTAAAACAAACACTCCGAATTTACAGAAGTGTAACGCCTGTCCGAAGCCCGCGCTTCCAGGGAAATCAAGATGTGGCCCTTGTTCAAGAAAGTAGAAGCGAGAGAGGCTCAAGGACCAAAGCAAGTGCCTCTAACGTAAAGGAAACAAGTGCAGGATCAGATGTGTCTGTCAGATGGATACGCGGGTGCCCCGTTTCTTGCCCTGGGTGTAGCTAGATCATTTAATTAGAATCACTACTCATGTAGCTATGTCCCCAGCTAGAATTCACTTATCTAATTTGGTCCTATCGGCTTAGCTGGTTATCAGATGTCTTTGTACCGAATACAGGTCCAGATGTTCCGTAAAACTCTGCGACATCATCCACCAGTGCCTTCAGTCTCTCCCAAGCAATAAAATGCCCACCCTTGTCATGCTGTTTCCAAAACTGGATATTACAAGCCTCCTCCATCCACTCCCTCGGACTTATCCAAAGCTTCAACACGTCAGTACATCACCCATAAACCGACACTCAAGACTCACCTCTTTTGGAAACACTGATCCTCCGACAGGCTGAGATATATATCTTCCCAGCATACTATCGGGATTAGCATTCAACACAGCTTCAGCTTCTTTGTAGATTTGCATCGCGGCGCTGGGACTTCCTTGGTAGTGGATAAAGGCCCAGTGGATAAGTTCGTCTTTCGTCCAGGGATAGTTGTCGGTCCAGGCTTTGAGTTTGCCGACGAACCATGCCAGCATCCCAACTGGAGAGTCATGGAGGGCATAACCTAGTGTTGCCGGCTTATTTTCTTGGATACGTTGGAACCTCTCTCGTTGTTCGTAAACCAGTTGGTTCGTTCAAGATTCTTCAATTCCTGTTCACTGTACTGATTCTTCTGATACCGAGCCCACTTCTCGGGTGACTTATTCTCATCTGGCGGTAATGCCAAGAACATGTTGATGTGGATAGCCTGTACGACGTTGGGGTGGTTCAACGCCATGTATCTGACGATGGTTGAGCCCCAGTCACCTCCCTTGGACGGACAGCCACGAGCCACGTTCCGAAGCGAGTGTGCTTGCCTGACAGACGTATTTACCGTAACCCAGTTTCTTCATCAGCTTCGCAAAGCATGCCGCATGCTGTTCTAGTCCAAAGCCGGATTTCTTGGAGTACTGACTGAAGCCGTAGCCTGGAAGTGAGGGCGCGACTACATGCAAGGCTTGCTTATCTTGCGCTGGTTGAGTCAGTAGGGGAAGGATCTTGGTAGCCTCTAGAAATGATCTGGGCCTAAGTCGCAGTAAGCAATAGGGTCAAATCATCTGCTAAGGGCCAACTCACCAGCCATGGAGAAATAGAAGTGGAATCGCATCCCTCCTCGAAGATTTCTGGTGGATGAAATGGATATCCAGAAGCTCAAAGTAATCGACCTGTATCGGAGTCTTGAAATGACTAAAGGTATTCAAGAAAGCCTCATACTTTCGCCAATCATACTCACCGCGCTAATACTCAACCAGCCCCTTGAAAGACAAGTGACCAATTTCTAGGCCGTTCTATTCCACATCCGCCATTCCATCATCTAGTCGAGCATACTTGAGCTTTGTTCTAACTTCTTCGAAGAGGCTGTCAGGCACATGGATCTGCTGACTGGTGAGTGGTGAGAACCTTGAGGTAACGTGATTGCGCTGACCTTGAATGGGGTGATGTCAGCCATGATTTTGGTCAGCAAGGCACCATCACCAAACCATCGCAAATATTTGGTAGGTGAGGATACTGAGATAGCAACTGAATACTGAATTAATAAGAACGGAATCTCCGGTCGCAGATCGGCGGATATTTCTTTCTATGACGCAATGTTTCAGTTTCGAAGCTTCACGACCCCTCTTCCATTGTCAACGCCGTCTAGGTAGGTAACAGAAGAAATGTCCTCTAAGGCTTAGGCTACCAAAATAAAGTAGCCTAAATGCCTCTCTAAGTTGGAATAAAATGACTAAAGCATTTCGTCTCTTATGCTTATGACGGTCAAATCTTCTGACACCCTGCGGGCCATGTAATGAATGACCCTTAAGAACACCGAATGGTATTAGCTTGTCTTATTACTTGTAAACTATACAGCCACCGAAGCAATTACTTCCAACGTTATTTCAACTTCGGCTTCCTCCATTCTTGTAGAAACGCCTCAGCATTAGCTCAGGTTGCAAAAAGCCATAACATCGCCAGTCTGGTTGGTCAACGACTCCGGAAACTCCAGACGACGACAGGCATACTGCCGATCTCAAGGGTGGCTCTGCCTCACGAGACAGCAAATCGTGGAGATAAAGTGCTTAAACTCCGAAGGAACACACATCCCGGTCTTGGCATGCAGGCGGGGTTACATGGATATATAACAGGCCTCATCACACCAGGAGATCCTGCACATACACGAGCCCTCTTAACACTAATTTCTTGTGACCATCTAGAGAGTCAGGATGTCTTCACCAACAAAGTTTGAAGGCTGGGTCGCCGAAAAGCCCACAGGTGAACAGGATCTGATGTGGAAAGAGTACGATACGAAGCCCTTTGAAGAAACCGATATTGAGATGCGCATCACCCATTGCGGTGTCTGCGGAACTGATAATCACACGGCTCAAAACGGCTGGGTAAGTGGTCTCCATTGTCTTCAACCACCATACTGATTGTGTAGGGAACCACTTCATACCCCATTGTAGTAGGACACGAAATCGTTGGCGTAGCCACTCGCGTTGGCTCTGAAGCCGTTGGCGATATCAAAGTGGGAGATATTGTTGGTGTAGGCGCCCAGAGCGACGCCTGTTTCGAACGCGACGGTCCTTGCGAAGAGTGTTCCAACGGTCTTCACAACTACTGCTCCAAGATCGTGAACACCTATGGCGGTACCCATCGCTGCGGCGCAACATCGACAGGTGGTTATGCCAAGTGGCACCGCTGTCCTTCCAAATTTGTTGTCAAGATTCCCGATGGTCTGGCTCCTGAGCATGCCGCGCCCATGCTATGTGCTGGAGCTACGGTGTATGCACCGTTGAAGCACTTCGGGGCGAAGGGAAGAAAGGTTGCAATTATCGGTATCGGTGGATTGGGGCATTTCGGTATCATGTTTGCCAAAGCGCTGGGCGCGGCTGAGTTGGTGGCTATTTCGAGAAGTTCGGATAAGAAGGGTGATGCCCTGGCTCTTGGGGCGGATGAGCATATTGCTACGGCTGACGAGGGCTGGGCCGCGAAGAATAGGAGGAGGTTCGATTTGATCATCAATACTGCCGACGGAAAGAACGTAAGTAACCCTTTTTCCTGTTTTGCAATCCACTAACCTGTATCAGATGCCATGGGCAGAATATCTCGGACTTCTGAGAATGGACGGGACGATGGTCCAAGTTGGTGCACCCGAAAAGGCAATTCCAATCAACATCTTCTCACTACTTCCCATTCGAGGGAAGTTGACGTCGACACAGACTGCCAGCCCTGGTGAAATGCGAGAAATGCTCCAATTGGCGGCCGATAAGGGATTGAAGTCGTGGGTCGAGGAAAGGCCTATGAGGGAGGCTAATGAGGTGCTGAAGGATCTTCAAGCTGGAAAACCCAGGTTCCGATATGTACTTGTCAATGAGGAGTAGGTGATGGTATCGAGAAGAATAAATGTTTGTTAATGGAAAGAGAGTCAACCCGGGATAGATCGCCGTGGGGCAGGTACGAGTTCAAGCAGTCATGAACCGCGCCAAACCCATCGCTGTTTCCCGAATCGGACTCACAGCCTGCACCAACCACTCGTGACTTCCTATCAACATGCTGCCACTGAGCTACCATGAATACCTCCCAGTCCATTGCTCCCATCATCCATCACCCATCAAACATCAAACATACCACAAACATCACACCCCAGGATACCGTCTACTACCACCGATTTTGCTCCATCATCATCAAGTGCAAAAGCTACAATACAAAACACACTCTATCACTATACCAACCAACAGCAATCATGTCTGACCGACGCCCGGTTAAAATTAGGCACCTCGAAAACACTTGGAAATGCCCAAATCTCACTTGCATGAGAAAGTCAAGAAACCCTTTGGGCGTATTCAACTGCAAACACTGTGGCTATCGTTTCGGAACTCCGTACATCCCACCTCCCAAGACTTCGAATACTGCTGAGGCGTCAACGAGTCGTGAGAAATCGGATACTACTGAGAACGCGGAAAAGCCTAAGAACAAGAAGACGACTAAGAACAAGAAGACGACTGAGAACGAGAAGATGACTGAGAACGAGAAGACGACTGAGAAAGTGGAAACGACTCAAAATGCGGACACGGCTGAGAAGGATGATCACAAGGGCAAGGGAAAGCAGAAAGCGGGTTGAGTGAGGAATAATTAAACAGGCTGATGGAGATACCTGAGAGGAATGATACGGTTAAAGGCGTTTATTCTTTTTCTGGGCATGGGCCGAGCATACGATAGAGCTCTAGTCGGTAATGGGAAAAGACTCAATTGAACTTCTTTAATACAAATGTTTTCGCCCGCAAGGCTTCTATATGTCCACTCATCTAATCCCTTCGCTCGAATGCTTCGGGATATAGCTCCACCATCTTATCACTCGCCTTCTGTGCCCTCTCCTTCTAGTCCCACCTAACGCTCTCATCAACAACATCAGCAACCTTCTTCATCTCCCCAGCCCAAAGCCTCCACGTCTCGGCAGTCACTTCACCCGCCTTCGCAACTTCAGCAAAACGCTCTCCTGCAATTAACATATAATTAACTACCGCAAGAACGTCCGCCTGTTTGATAGGCTGAGTCGTGACATCACCTCTTCTATTCACTTCAAATGCGGATCTGAAGTCATGGGCTATCCAGGACTGTCCATAATCACCGAGTAGGTCCGCCTTGAAAAGCTGAGCGATCAGACCTGCGACGTTGAGCCAGCGATGGATCACCTCTTCAACCCATGGCTTGTCGCTACCGAATGGCAGACTGTCGGCTGTCATAATTATTAGCATGTGTGGGAAGAGTCGACGAGTACCTCTTACCGTGACTTGCATTCCAGGGTCCACGAATAGCAGCTATCATATCCCCCGAGTGTTTCCGGCGCTTATCCTTTGTAGACTTGTTCAACCCAATCAAGAACTTGACAAGCATATCAGTCTTGGGATCTAAGTAAGGCAGCTCGCCCAGCATTTCCAATGACAGTTCTGTCATTTGATTGTCGAGGAGGTTGAAGTCATATTCCTGGCGTTTGGGTGGTTCGGGGTCTTCATCGTCAATGCGCGAGTTGTAATAGTCGATCTCGCCAGTGTATTGATCATAGGATCTCTTCATGGCTTGTGAAATCGCTTCGTCTGGTTCATCAGAGCGTAGAAGCAAATCGCGGATGATTTCGTAGTATGGCGCAATTGACTCAAATTCATCCTCCTCCTCTATGCAGTTTTCGATGTAACTCAGCCAAGCTGGGCTTTTTTGGTCAATCATGATGTGTTGTGAAAGACGTAATAGTAATAGGAAGGATTATGGTAGAGGGCAGTAAAATGACGGGTGTGCGGTAAAAGGATGGATATATAACTTGTATCACATTGTACAGTTTTCATCTGCATCGGGAGGCCTCGTCAGGCTGTGTCGATGGACCAACAGCAGTATCTTGCTTTACCGCCGAGATCATACTGCGCCTTATTGACGGCCAATCAAGTTATTGTGACTACAGACACGCGATAAGGCTCAACTAAAACGGCACATAAACATCCTTCTAAGAAGGTAAATTCTCTACAGGGCTATTCTAACAAAAGCTCCACCATCATATCATGGCCTTCCTTTGCCCTATCCTTTAAGTTCCATCTCGCACTCTCATTCACCGTGTCAGCAATCTCCTTCATCCTATCAGCCCACACCTTCCACCTCTCCACATTTAAATCAGCATCTTCTTCTACACTAGCCGCCTTGATATCCTTCGCAAATACTTCTCCTGCAATGAGGATATGGTTGATCGCCGCCAGAACTTGAGCTTGACGCCCTGCATCAGACGACACGTTCTCGTCTTCTTTTGTCTCAAGAGCGTTCTGTAAGTCTGTAGACACCCAGAGAGAGCCATCAGTATCCAGTAGGCCTCCACGGTAGAGCTTGGAAATGAGGCCAGATATGTTAAGCCATCCTTCTGACCAGGCTTGCTCTGGTTCATCTGCAAGATGATGTGTCTCGCCATCGACTGAGCGTGGGTTAATGTCGGCATTTGAGAGGACAATTAGATCACTTACCACGACTGGCATTCCAACTCTCCTCTACAATCGCCTCTAAACCCCAGCCGTGATACACAAACTGAGGATTCTGCAAACCATCATCAGCGATCTATAACGCAGAAATTGTTATGATTGTACTTACCTCAAAGTCATACTCAGCCGCAGCTCCCTCCTTAATACCAATCAAGAACTCCGCAAGCCGATCATGTTCAAAGGTTGTATAGAAGACGTCCCGAACAGTCTCAAACACAATTCTCGCCATACTGTTCAGTTTGAAACCAGCCATATAATCAGGCGGCTCTCTTCTCTCATTGTCAGCAGTAGAGATGTAGAGATCATAAAACCTTTTCACGGCATCTGGAACTGCTGTTTCGCTATCTTTGGGAGCGAGGAGCATATCGCGGACGATTTCATAGTATGGAGACTCTGAGGAATACTCGTCAAGTTCGTCCTCTATACTTTCCTCAATGTTGACGAGCCAGCGTGGGCGATCTGAAGGAACGTCTGTTTGGGTTTCCTCGGTACTGGCCATTTTGGTGTTCTTTGGGGGTGGAGAGAAGGTTCGTGATGGTGAAAGAAACAACGAAAAGATATGAAGGAGAAAGAGAGGACTAGAGATTTAGTTCTTGGCAGGATGTAAATATTTAGATGTTGAAGATAGTCAGCCCAAAAGGCCGAGGCAAACAGCATAAATGAGGCGGAGTAGTCCAAACCAACAACCAACACTGCTCCATTTCTTCAGCTAATCAGCATCTCAGTTTGGATACGCGCGCGTCTAAAACTCCTGATACTGCAAAATTTATCCACTAAAACACTGCCAGCGCATTCTGTTAAGTAGCTTTCACGATTGGCCCGTATCTGTACCTATCTTCATGATATCTGTATCGATAATCTTATCTGAGGTTGTTGGGAACACCGAAACTGACGTCATAACGGTTCTATCTCAGAATCCCTCACAATTGGTGCGGCACAAACAGAACATATTCATACCAAATAACTCATCCAGAGAATCCCGGTTAAAACTGCACGTTTTCTCAATCACTATACAAATGCAGTAAGCCAAGATATATCCGGCCATGTCGCCCCATCTCCAAATCATGTCTCAACCAGTCACGTCTCCACGTGCTCCAATTAAACCGCGTAATTTCCAACCTCACCAAACCTCACTCTTCAATCCTAGTCACTCTCTCATCCCAAATCCTCGGTAACGCTCATATAAAAATGTCGCCCTCTCCGCTCCGAAGCAGAAGCAGGCTTCTTGCCGTAGGCGCAGTCGTTTTGCTCTGCACACTCTTCTTCTACATGCGTCAGAGTTCGTTGTTCGCTCTTCTCTCAGCAGCGCCTGCTGTTGAGTCGAAGCTGAAATGGTACCCTCCTAGTGATAACCAGATTAATTCGTTGACTTCGGCGATCAATGGGGAGGGTACTTATGGGTTTATTTTTGACACTTCCGAAACGCCTGATGAGAAGTATGGGATGTATAATTGGTGTAACATGCCACATGCGAGGAAGAGGGAGTATAAGAAGCCAGCCAAAGAGTATGAGCTTCAGTATGTTGAAGTGGTAAGTGTCTCATTTCCTTTACGGTTTATGGGGGCGGAGGGCTTACTGGTATCAGATTCAACGACATCATAAACGCACTCCTTATGCGAGCAACGCGTTTCCTGTAGAGCCATACCAATGGAACTGCGATAATCAAGGTCTATTCTACTTCGGCAGACAATTCACCGACGAGCCTAAACCCAACGCCGAAGGATACTGGAAGGGTTTCATTTCCGACATCAACCCATTTATCCCCTCCGGATGGATCGGATCCTGCCAATTCCCCCAGATCACAGCCGAGGGTTTAGATGATTCATGGGTCCACGGAAAAGATCTGTACGAAGTCTACCATGATCTTCTCAACTTCATTCCTGGTCGTAAAGAAGACTGGAGAAGCAAGGTCAAGTTCAGGGTCACCAACAATCAGATCACGAGTCAGGTCGCGGGCATGTTTATCAACGGCATGTATCAGACCACCGACTCAGTTCCTCTACATATTCAACAAGCGGGCGTGGACAGTCTCGAACCACAGTACAAGTGCAGTGTTGGGAGTAAACTGACTAGTGCTATCAAGTCATCTTCCAATGTCGAGTGGAAGAAACATCTTGACAAGACTAGAGGTCTCTACCAGACACTGGACGATATCTCCGGCGTTCCGTCAAACGATGAAGGTTTTCACGAGAGTTTCGATCACTACTACGATAACTTATCCGCTCGACAATGCCACAGCAAACCCTTTCCCTGCAAACTTGTCGACGGAAAGAACTCAACAACCTGCGTTGATCAGACGCTTGCCAACACAGTCTACAGACTCGGACAATGGGAATACTCCCAAATGTACCGCGACGCGCCTGCCTCCCTCGCTGCATCAGCTACATCATGGGGCGTATGGATCGCCGAACTAGCAAGCCACTTTCGTGAAGTCATGTCTGGCAAACAAGACATTCTATATCTGCACAACTTTGCCCACGACGGGTCTGTTAGTCGTCTTTTGAGTATTCTTCAAATCGACGTCATGGTCTGGCCAGGAATGGGCAGTGAAGTCGTTTTTGAACTCTACAAAAAAGGTGAAGAGTATTTCGTCAGAGTTTTGTTCAGTGGAAAGACACTTAAATCATCGCATCCAGATTTGGGAGTTATGGAAATGGTGCCCGTTGAGAAACTGTTGGCGTATTTTGATGAGTTGACGGGTAAAGACGCTAGTCTCGTCAAGGGACGTTGTTCTGGGGAGATTCCTCTGTAGATACCCTGTAAATTTGTGGGCTCACTGCTGTACCACTTGTCTTACCCTCCCATTGGTTCTCAATTGCAGTGTCTGCATGATGGCCCAGTAAAACGTGCATGAAACAAACCCTTTATTTCACGAAACTGCTTATTGTTTAGAGTCAAGTGCTGCCAAGCGCGGTAGACAAAAAACAAGTTGATGGCTTGACGAAGCAGATTTATTGAGTGCAATTTGAGTCCGAGCCCGACCCCTAAAGTGGGCTGTCGTTGACCAATCACGGATCATCAGGCTCTGGGGGATCTCCCCTAACAACGGTGATAAATTAATTACCGTAAGAAGGTTTTTTGCCAGGAGTTCAGTCATGATCTTCAGTCGTTTAAACCACCAGCAATCGTCACTGTCGCCAGCTTCAAATCTCGTACAACGTCGCTTATAACGTGCATTCAACGTGCGTCCGGTGCATTGTACTGCCCTTCTGTTGAAGGGGGCGCATTAAGGACCAATTACGCATCAAGCCGCACCACCACCTCGGGAAAGGCTACTCCCCAATCAAAAATGCAGCATTCCTCTCCATCACCAAGCTCCAGCCCAACCCGGCCATCAAACTACGGCAGCGCCAGTCCCGAGACAGCAGCCTCAAGCTTCGACTGCTCAAACAGCAGCCATTGCGGTCCCTGCAAGCGCTATTTCCGTGATGATGCAGCGCTGGACCAGCACATTCTCGCAAAGCATCACGACACGTACTGCTGGCGATGCGACAGGTATTTTACGCATGTGAGCGGCCTGGAGCAGCATGTTGCCAATTCGTCCAAGCATCATGTCTGCACGCATTGTGATGGGGAGCCGGATTATGATACCGAGGAAGATCTCAATGAGCATCTTGAGGAGTTTCATAATGCTTGTTTGGAGTGTAACGAGATTTTTTATGATGAGGAGGATTTGATTGCGCATGATGTTGAGATGCATAATCGATGTGCCACATGTCAACGATTCTTTGATTCACCATCAAATCTCTTGAATGTAAGTCTCAAGCCTCTGTCTCACCACATCTTCACTGTGTCTTACTGACCCTCTCATAGCACGAAAAGGTCCACCTGGAGAAAAACATCAAATGTCTCGCCTGCCCTCGCATGTTCATTTCAAATTCAGCAATGATGCTTCACATGGAGCACGGCACATGCGAATCAGGCGCCAACCTCCGCATTATCAAAAACTTGGTGGCGGACTGGTACGAGGACTACGGATCTGTCGGACATCACCACGAGGATGATTTTCGCTGCGAGAACTGCGGGTCTCATTTTTTGAGACTGAGTGCTTTGCTTCAGCATGCTGAGAGTGAGAATTGTGATGCAGCTGTTTGGGATTTTTATCGGATTTTCGTGCATATTGAGTATAACCAGGATGCTTTCCAGTTGTTTGATTATTAGGGATTCGTTGATATTTCTTTGGTATATGGGTTGTCAGATCTTGAGTCTAGTTTAGCATGGCGTATTCTTGGAGTATAGGGTTTCTCAGGTCTAGAATAGTATATAGATGTGAAGTCATTGATATGGTTTCCTCGTCACTATGAATGAGGTTGGTTTGTTCAGGGTTCGGAAGACTCGGGACTTTTGTCGCCATGAACTTTATTCTAATATCACCCCGGAGATCGGTCATGTTTACAATAACAAGCAGTCAATGTCCTTCATGATGACTGCATTTAAGCATTTCGAACGGCTCAGAACGGCTGTTAGGACCATCGTCGGGTTGATCCTTTCTTTCGAAATACGCTGGAAACTGACGCAACGGCGGGGGTAGTGTGTAGTGGTGGAAAACCCACGGGAAGGTGCAGGGTAGTTCCATGGCCAGACGAAGCTGCCTGATCAACTGAATTAACGTGCGCCAAAGCCAGGTCCACTCCAAGAAAAGCAATACTAAACCACCTGACTCCAAGCAAAAACGTTGCGATAATTCTAACGGTCTAATCTCCATATCATCTGAACCAACATCCTGACTCAGTACTATGGAGCCTGCACGCAAGACGAGAGCAAGAATGCGCCCGTTGAGAAGAAGAGAAGAAACAATCGAAAGAGGCGGAAGCCTATTGAAAGCACAAAGTCTGGGGTCAAGCAGCATGGGAAAGCGCCTGAAGCTCAGGGCTTTGCCTTTAACTGCACTGTTTGCGACAAGAGCTTCCGTCTCGAATCCGCGATGGCACAGCACCGAACAATGAAGCATGCTTATACAGAAAATGTTGCCGAGAAGGCAAAGGTGGCTGCAGAAGTACCTGTCCAGTCCGAAGTGGCGTCTACTTTACCTGATATGAAGAAAGGCAAAGAGAATGGACATGCTGCCAAGATCAAAGCCGCAACAACGCAACAAGGTGCTGGAGAAGCTGCAAGAGAAACAGCCCTGTATTGCGAACCTTGCAACAGGTCCTTCGGGAGTAAATATGCCCTTGGCGCGCACCAGCGCACGAAACATAGCCCTCAGAATAATGGAAAGCGGACCGCTAAGCCCAACTAGCATTGCGACATATGCGAGAACAAACCTCGCAGGGGTTATTACAACCAACATGCCCTTGAGAAACATCAACACCAGAAGCACGATGTACCCATGCCCGTGCGTCCCTGGCCTCGCGAAAGTTGCGACAGGTCTTTCGACACTGATTCACAACTCGAGCACCACGAACGGAGCCAGCATCGGGTTATCAGGCAGAAAGAGGTTTTGTCTGCTGAGCCGACTTCGTCTGTTGTCCCCAAGGAGGAAAAGACTGAGGATATCACTCAGGACAAAGTCGCGGAGACTCAACAGGATGCTGAAGAAGCCGCAAAGAATAATCCCCTGCATTGCATAGCGTGCGACAAGACCTTTCGTGGGGCACATGGCTTTGACCAGCATCAGCGCGATAAGCACAACATAGTCAAGCCCGCAAAGAAGGAGAAAGAGCCTGTGCCTAAGGAACAAACCGAAGATACCCCTGAGGACAAAGTCACAGAAACTCAACAGGATGCCGGAGAACCTTCAAAGAACAATCCCCTGCATTGCAGAGCTTGCAACAAGACCTTTAGCAGTACACGTGGCTTTGACGAGCATCAGCGCACGAAGCATGAAAGGCCGCTCAATCGAGACTATGGCATGTCTTGCGATATCTGCGGACAGAAGCGCTTCCTCACCCAAGATGCTCTCGACCAACATCAACGCCAAATTCACAAGAAAGACATCCCTACGAACAGGCCGAAGAGAGTGGATAAGCGCGATATGCAGAGGCCTGGACACAAGATCCCATGCATCGGCATGAAACTCATCTGCGGGCATCGATTCAAGAAAGCGTCCCACATGATAATGCACATCGAAACAGGAAGATGCTTCGCTTTTTTCTCAAGCAAGAAAACAATTGCGGAAAAGTTCAGAGATGACATGGGTCCCGATGCCCATAAATTCTACAACGTCGAGAAGAAGAGCTTCCAATGTCCCGAGTGCAACGGCAACGAGTTCAAGAATCTGAATACTTTGATCAAACACGCTGAAGATGGTCCTTGCAGCATGGATCCTGTGGATGGTCCTCTATCTGATATTATCGATGCGATCCCTGTCAAAACTATGGCTGAATGTTTGGCTGAAGAATACAATCCCAATTTTGACGGTTGGAACGACTCGGACGACGCGGAAGGTTCGGATTACTGGTACGATTCCGACGACTCGGATGAGATGGATGCCTTTTATAGGAATCCGGATCCTTGGGGGAATGGTTTTCAGGGCCACCCTCACTTTCAGGAAGACTATGACAT